>VWYK01118602.1:0-16771 GCA_013399775.1 Semnornis frantzii | reverse complement strand
AAAAAAAAGAGAGAGAAAAAGCATGTCTGTGTGTGCCCCATGGAGGGGAGAGGAGGGTGATGGGCCTCATGCTGCCCTCACACAGCCTCAGCCTCCAGTCCTTGGCAGTTCCATGTTGGCACAGCCGGAGCAGAGGGTCCATTCCTGCAGGTGCTGCTGAAGTGCCGGGAGCAGCCGCAGCTGGTAACGAGCTGGTGGAAATGAGAAAGGGACATAAGTAGCTTCTTTAGCAAATCCCCTGGAAATGACATGGAGCCTCTGGGATCGATCGGATCGATCCCTCCGAAGGCTGCAGGCTCTTCTCTGACTGCCAGTCAGGGGAAAATGTTGTGTTCTTATCAGCAGAACTCACAGGAAACCTGCAAGGAAGAGCAGTGACTTCGGTTTGGTTCCTCCCACAGGACAGCTCAAGGGGCAAGAGTGTGTGCAGGGGTGTGCAGGGAGTGTACCAGTCACGATCCTCAACACCTGCACTGGTGCATGGATCAGAGCCCCTCTGGGCGCTGGAGTGATGGCTCATGGGCACTGGCCCCCAGCTGGCTGCCCATCTAGTTCCAGCTGGGGGATCATCTGCAGTGCAGCTGTGGAGTTTGGGTTCCCACCTACCTAGCGAGGAGGTGGGGAGCAGAAACCTGTCCTGCAGAGAAAGCACATGGACAAATGGGGCCAGGGATGGGAAGACAGTGTGAGGTGTTCAGGTTTATGATGAGCTGTTGGTCCTCATCTTATTGTGTAGCCATGTGGTAGCATGGGCTTGGTTATGATTTGCTCTGTAACACTTTATGAGGTTTGTGTAATTACTGTCATATCCTTCATCTGCAGTATTGACTGAGCTTTCTGAGCCTGTGTTGCTGGCCAGGCTCTGAGGTGCCTCTTGTGCAGGGCAATGTCAGCACCCCAGGTCACAATCAGTCCCACAGCTAAATCTTTGTTGTCTCAAAATGAAACTATACTCAAAACCAAACTGTTGTGTCTTCTCCAGTGCTCCACAGAAGTGGGATGAGAATTGTTTTACTTCAAGGTGTACTCTGGGAGAAGTGATCTCAAATGTCCCAATCACATGCATAAGTTCAAGGGGGCCTTTCCTTGAAGCACTCAACATTTCTTTGTTTACTTTTTTGTAATCTTGTTGGGAAAAGGAACAATGTAATTTTTTTTTATTACATCTGTCCTGGAAAGTGTACATGTAATGCTCAGATATCCCATAGCAGGTGTGTTTGGTGCTCTGTGGGATGGGAGGAGGCTGCTGGGAACCCCCAGGGAGCCTCTGCTAGCAGACAGGCTCACTGGGTCACCCTGCTTGCATTACCTCACTGAGGTCACACCAGGATCTGGCAACCATCTGGGTTAGTGGAGGCATTGGGCTTTGCTTTGGATCTTGCACTGGGTGCAGCCGCACCCAAGAAAGGAAATGGACATGTTACGAACTTTTGTCACTGGCTGGTGATCCACAAACTGTGATCATCTGGATCTTCAGACACAGTATTGGAACTAAATGGCATCATTAAAGAGGTGTGTTGGTCTAACTGTGTACTACTCACAGACCTTCTAACACAAGGATGTCAGAATATTTATTTTACCCACTGGAAAGTTTGCCAGTTTGTGGAAAGCCCTTATTCTCAGGAGCTACAAGCATCGCTGCTTCTGCAGAATCAATTAAACTAACATCAGCTTAGTGTTTCTGAATAACAGATCTTAAAGGACTTGCACTTGTTCATGTGTGACCTTTGTAGTAAGGCCACAAATTCTGAAATACAGGAGCTGAGGTGTTTGAAACAAAACAATGAAATGAACTTAAGTTGTAACAGTATAAGGGAAATGCATGCAACATTTGTCATCCTGATGGTTTATGACAGTAAAAACAGAGATAGATTGGCCACTTCAAATTCATAAAGTACTAAAATGAGCATGAAATACTCTAAAACTGTTATTGTCTGGAAAAGTTCATTAATTTTGGATGCATTTGCTTTCCCCCTTGCAATGAGCAAATTGATAGTTTCTTGTAAACAATACTGATACCATACTGATACTTGAAATATTTGTTGCTTATAGAGGGTAGTAGGACATCGTGCTGAGATGCTCTTGCTAACACAACCCATCTCCTTTCATCTCAGTAGCTCTCTGGTGCCTTTAGAAAGGATTAAAAAGTCAATGTTAGCAGGTAGCTACTGCTCAGGAGCACCAGAGAGCTGCATGGTGCCAGTGGGACCTCAAGCGTCAGGTGGGAGCTGCTGAGGCAGCATGGAGGGATGAGAGGATGGAAAATGAAGCAGCCTGCTGGGACTCCTCATAAGATGGGACTAAACTAAGAGGTTCCCATGCAGCATTTCATGGATGACAAATCTCATGAAAAAATGCTGCACTGGAAAATAAATTTTCAGTGGATTTTACAGCTCAGCCCCAGTGCCGGGATACAGGTGTGCATCATACTACTGAGGGTCAGACTGGCAATAAAAAGACATAAGCTGTTGACAAGGTCACATAGCAATAGCAATAAAAATGAGGACAAGATATGGACATTATCATCTTTCTGAATTCATGACAATTTAGGTGAATTTTTATACTTTCTAATCAACTTGATTTCTAAATAACAGGAAGGCAGGAGCACCAGAGCAAGGCCTTGGGCTGGGTTTTTGCCACTTCCCTCAAGGAACTCTCCAACTCCTCTAAGTCTGCAGTGGGAAATATGATGAAAGGTACTGTGGGAGAACTAGATCAAAACTGTCCTCGGAAACAAAGTGTGAGGAGGGCTTTGCTGTTCCTTTTCTCCTATCACAATAACCATCATCTTTATGGTTGTCATGTTGGGTTGCTGGCAATGGAACCTTAGTCTGGTAGAGGCATCCCACCTTGATTTCGGTTTTATAAATACTTGAACAATGACAGCAGAAATATTCTCCTTTAAGTCAGGATGTGGATAAAGACTGCCTTTCCAGGGCTTCTCTCAGAGTTGCCAGTTTTGGTCTGTTTTCCCAACAGTCTGCCGCTGGCCATCCCCTGGGATGCTCGAGTGAGATGGTTCCTAAACTGAGAACTTCTGAGGAGCAAAGACATTTATTTCATCACACCAGAACATGTGTAATAGACATTTATAATCACAGAACAGCCAGATTCTCAGGCTGAGGAAGCTGGATTTTTGTCTGCATTCTGTGGATAGTAAATATGAGACTCAAAGCAGACTATGAAGGCAGGCATGGTCACCTCGGATGAAGATTTTTCACATATGCTTTTTCTTCAGATTTTTTGTTGACATTGATATTTGTCTTATTTCCCATAAGACTGATTTCAGGCAACAATGTAAGTTAAAGAGAAAATACAGGGTATTTTCCCCTCTAAAGCTTGGCACCCAATAAAATAGTGCAGTGTTGGTCACAGGCATATTTGTGATGTCCCAAGTTAGAGAGAGGGGCTGCAGCAGGCTTTAAAAACCTAATGCATGTCCTTAGATGTGCAGATTTAATCTCGAAGTGCTTGTGCTACAGCAGCCATTGCTAGCTAGAAGTGTTCTTCATGGCAGTGCTGACAGCACTGGGTTTGTAGTAGCATGATCAGATGTTCAGGTGGAACCTCCCGGATTGTGCCTGTTGCTCTTGTCCTTTGCTGGGCACTACTGAAAAGAGTCTGGCCCCATCCTCTTACCGCCTAGCCTTTGTCTCTTGCTGAGCATTGATCAGATCCCCTCTCGGGCTGCTCTTTGCCAGGCTAAACAGCCCTAGGGCTCTCAGCCTTTCGTCCTCACAGAGACACTTCAGGCCCCTTAGCATCTTTGTAGCCTGCAGTGGACTTTCTCCAGTAGTTCCCTGTATCTCTTGAACTGGGGATCCCAAAGCTGGACCCAGTACTCCAGATGTGGCCTTATCAGGGCAGAGTAGAAGGGGAGGATGCCACTTCCAAATACGCAAAAAAGCCAACGATTTTCCGGACTTCCTTTAAAAAGGAGCCATCAGCCTCCCATTTCCTCCCTCTCTTTACTCCCGCTCCCAGCCCAGTCAGTGCGTTGCTCTCACGGTGTTATCTCCATGCCCGTGCTGGTCCCGGCTCGGAGCAGTGCGCAGCCTCCCCTAGCTGGGCTGAAGCCCTGCTCTGTATGCTACAGGTTATTAGGGGAGCAGAAAGAATGTGCATTTATTTACTGAAGGTACTTTATAAATCAATACCTTGTTTTTGAACTCAGGTCAATAGGAATAACTCAGAAACACAACCAACAACTACTGCAACCCTAAAACAGCACTTTCAAGGTATTGATTTTCTCAAGAGTATCTTTTCCTGGCATTATTCACACCACGTTGGTGAGCAGCTCCACGCAATCAGAATTGTAAATAAGCACGAGTGTGTGTGCACGTGTGTGTGCACAAGTGCATGGCTGTGAGAGAGAAAAGGCTTTTACTGTGGCCTGAGAGTTATAAAAAAGGCCAAGTCAGAAGGTGGTGTAGGTAAGTTCTCATAAGGTCATTCATGTTTTCCCTTCAAGTTACAGAATAAAATATGTTGTTGTGGGTCAGTAAGTGTTAATGTCATTAACTTGGCCTCATTTGCACACGCAGCATTATGTAAACACCTGGCAATTTTAAAAAGCAATAGCTTCAGGTACTAGTTTGATTAGAAACAGTAAAAAATAAGTAAGCCCAGAAATGCACGTGCCGAGCACAGCCAGTCTGGAGGAACTTGAGAGCCTTCTGCCTCCAGAGCCTCTAAACTCTGTACTTAGCTCCAGAGTTTTGGCATGGCTTAGATAATATTTTTCTGCCAGTGTTGTGGGTGTGCTATCAGCACCCACCTTACACCCAAGGAGGGACTCTCCAGCTCCACCATGCTTGCTGGGTCCACAGCTCAGAGACCTTATGGCCTGTCCTGCCTCCTGCCAGGGACATAGGACCATTGGCAGCTTTCAGCATCCAGGATGTCTTCTCTCACAAAAGCACTTAAGAAGTTATCAAGAAGTATCTGAAGATCTCACTATTAACACAGATTTTTGACTCTTCATGACATCCTAATGCCAGCTATTCTGGAGCTAGCTTAGGAAAGGATAAAATCTGACAATATCTGTATCTTACTAGGGATGTTTGCCAGGGAAAAAAAATGCTCCTTTAACCGTCTGTCCAGGCTTTTCAATACTGTGTGCCTCAGTTAATTGTTAATACCTTTTCTGAGTTGGTGTGGGTGGTGGAACTCATAGGGAAAGTGGCAACCTGCACCACAGCATGGGCTGGTTATGCTGCTGATCTATACCCTGCGAGTGGCTGAGGACCCTCAGAAACTCCAGACCAAATCCAGACACAGCACAGCAGTGCAGTCTCTGCCCCAAAGAGACAGAGCCACGCCATGAACCAAGCAGAGCCTCACGCTCCAGCAAGTTGAAGACTTCATGACAAGCTGATTGTGGAAGAAATCCTTTTATCTTTGAGCTCTTGGAAGGTCTGTTAAAACCAGGCAGGGTGATGTGGAGTTTTATCTGCTACTTCAGACATTGCTGTACTCCTGTGAAGTCCTCTCTTATGGCATCTCCACATGGAGAGTCAGTGAGATTATCAGAAAATCCACCTGCACATAGAAATCCCAGGGACAAAAAACATTGGCTGGGCATATACAGCACTGAGAGGATTGAGGGTTGAGATCATGGTGTAGGGAAACAGGCCAGTGTCTCTGCCATATGTACATTGCTGCCAGAACAAAGAGTTTTGCTTCCAGCTCATCAGTTCACCCACTGAAGGTCCTTACATCTTTTATTTTGCATTACTTGTATCTGTTCTTTACAGTACAGCTGGTGAAAAAATATCCTAAGTATGTGCCCACAAAAATTCTATAAGATCTTCCATCCTTCGTTAGGTCAATTCTATAAGCCTTATGTATGCTTTTGCTTGTAATGAAACTCACTTCTGTTGGGATTTTAAGGTATCAAGACAATTGACAGTAGCTGGTTGCTGCTGGGTTTGCTTCACTGTCTGTCCATTCAATATCCTCCTTTCCTAGAGGGGATTTTCCACACACCTAGATAGATCAGTCTGTAACACTGGGTTCATAAGACTTTTAGGTTTTTACCCAAATGTCATCTCAGACTTTTGTGTAAATCTTTTCTTCCTGAATTACAGTTCAGTCAGAGGGAAGCCAACTTAAAAAGCCAGGATTCCTCACAGCAATGTTATTCCAGCTGCAGAGGAACAGACATCTAAAAAGTGTCTCAAGCATTTTGTAGTTTACTTGGAAGGAAGGGGAGGCCAGTCAATATTGACTCAGATCTCCTAAAGCGATTTGAAGTACTATCAATGTGCATGACACCAGTAGGCTCAGACCCTCTTATTAGATTAGAGCTTATTTTGCTAAGCAGTGGCAGGTTTCCTGCAGAAGCATCATTGCTCTGGAGCTCCAAGGCATCAGGATAGAGATAGGCACATAGACTCCTACAACATCGTATTGCATCAGAGACATTGGATCTGTCCATACTTTCTGGTCAAGGTGACCATTGCCCTTGCCATGGTGTCTGCCTCTGAGTTAGTCCAAATGGCAGAAATGTGGAAAAATGCTTGAAGAAGAAAGAGTCATTTACCTCGGCATAAGAGGAGCTCGTCGTAGTTCACTGTACCTTGGTCATGAGACAGCTTTTTCCAGCAACAAGCCTATCTGTAAACCAGTGGTTATCTGCAGTTGCAACAGAAATAGCATTAGTTCAGCTGCCATGTGAGGGACATGCATTATTAATTTCTTGGGGTTTAGCCGTACACTTTGCAGTCCCTTATTAGCAGTATGTAAAGGTAATTTCTGGGGTGCGAATTTGCTCTAATTCAATTTGGCCAAGAAAAAATCTGATCATAATTAAGGGTACAATATGGCTTCAGCTGCTCAAATTTCCTTCTTGGCTATCAAGTTTGTCAATTTGTCTTCTTTGCTGAAGAACTTGTTGCCTACCTTTGGTATCTCAAGTGAACTCCATGATCTCACCCTGAGGTGTTAAGAATCGCTGAGGGCTATCAGAACTTGTGTAAATTACAGCGATGCAGACAGCACGTTGAAAAATCAATAAGTAATGAAATAGTACTGCAGTGAAGTAGCCAAGAGAGCAATGGGTGAAAAAATCCCAAGGACTCAGTTTCATTTTGTCAAAGTATAAAAGATAATGTTCTGCTGTGATGCTATAAAATCATCCCCACTGGCCAAAGAAAATTGAAATACAAAAGAGCAGAGTGGAGGTGCGGGTGTGCTTCCTCCTGAATTCCAAGTCCCCCTCCCCTTCCATTAGCTGCAGTGGAGGCTGTGGTGGGATCTGGGCTTCTGTGGAAGCAGTGGGGATGGCTTCCTTGCCTTTGTGTGATATGGACTCATGTCAGCTCATATCAAGTGTCATTTAAGGCTCTTTCTAATTCCCAATAATCCTCACATCTACTCATCCTGAGTTAGTTATCTTCTACCAACAAGCAGGGAAGCACCAGCAGAAGATGTGCCACAGAAAGCCATCACTTCATAACACTTCCACAATGGGGTAATAGAAATGGACCAGAGGTTTTATGACATGTTTGAATTTTGTGTTTGTATCAGAAGGACCTTCTGAACCTAAGACTACACACGTCCAGAACACAGTATTCCATGGTAAAAGGAATTGCTCTGGAGCTGAATCCACAGGGTTTAGTCTGCTAGGAGACCATGCCTTACACCCACTTTGTCTACCCCATCACAGCACCTACATCTCTTTGCGTTTCTCTGCTGCTCTGGCCATGTGAGGGACAATATGTGGTGGCCAGTGCAGTCGAGACCTGTGCTGGCTGCCCTGCCAGCTGCAGCCACAGGCTGGGCAACAGCTGGTCTTTACTGTGGGAACACTGCTTCCTGCCAGCCGCAAGCAAGTTATCAACATGTATAGTGACACAAAATATCTTTCAGACTTCTCCTCTGGCTGAAACTGGCCAAACTGGGAGTGAGGTGGGAACTACCAGCCAGGCAATCTCATTTCCCAATTTTATCCTTAGAAAATCAAGTTGAAAAAGAGCAGTTGGCTCCAAAAAGAGAAGAAACACATTGAACTAAAACAAATTTTCACAAGCTGGGTGTTGTCATGAGAGTTGTTTAAATCTATAAACTATGAGATTATCCGGAATGAATTGATGAGTTTCTTCCAGGCACATATGTAAGATAGTTAAAAGATATTTAAACAAATTGAATGCCTGAAATATCACTAAATTAAAAGTGCCTTGTGAAAGATCACCTTGTATGCATGGGGCGAGGGGAGAGAGTGCCCCCACTTCAGCCCTCAATGGCTACTCAGCCTATGTCTTCTATATCTGCCTCTAAAAAGAAACAGGCTTAAGAGGCAGTGAGCTGCTGTTTGCACCCATGAGACCTAAAAGCTGGGTTCAAATAATGGTCCTTCACTGGTTTTCTCTGGATGCTTCTGCCTGTGCTTTTCTGCCTGTTGCCTGGAAAGGTGGTTCTGTGTGGTCTTCTGGGGACACTTCTGTCAGAGGTCAACAGAGAAGCGTGGCCCTTGGAAAGGGAGGAGAGAAAATGGTTTCCTTAACGTGCATGAATGATCTCTTTGATAAGGATTAATTTAAGCAGACACAGGACTGAAAAATCCTTCAGGAAGGTTGGGTGTGCTGCCGGCTGTGTTGCGGGGAACAGGCAGTTCATAGGATACTAGTTCCATTTCATTGGTTCCAATCACCTCGATAGACCATCAGTGTCTTTGTTTAACCTTCCATGATTTTGTTTCATTAGGGTGGTATGCAGAAAATGAACAGCTACTGTCACCACAGCTGGAGGATATCCTGAGGGAGGTGGTGGGGAGCTCAGATTTAGTCGTTCAGCACACTCAGGTTAGGCTTTAGTGAAAGGAGCTCTATTAACTTGCCTGACTTTGGAGAGGGTCCTTTGTTCTGTTCAAAGTTGTTATGGGTTACAGGACTCAAAAGCCTCTTTTCTTGCCCATTATTAAAGCGGTGCAATGAATCACCGTCTTTGGCACGGACACTTTAGAGTGTTCCAGATTCTGCAGGAGTGCTTGCAAAGAGCATGGACATACTGAAAAGATCTCAAGGAGTTTATTGGAGTAGAATCTGTAGACCTTAGAAGCAGAAAGCACTTCTTTATACACCAGCATCCTATTGGTGTAAATCTAGACTATTACATAGTGCATTCATTAGAAAAAACCCAGAGGGAAGAGGTGGAAGCTGGGACATGGTGCAGGATTTTAGCCTTCCCATGCTGCCAGGCACTGTGCACAGCATGGACACCCCCATTTCCAGGGGGCTCTGGAGAGCCTTTTCTGCCCTTTGGACAGGAGTCCTTGCAGGGACACAGCTACCCTGCCTTTTACCATCACCCTGCCAAGTCATCTGGTGCCACTGGGAACTCTGTTGAGGTCTGGCCAGTATTCCCATCCTTTGGACATACTCTGAGACATCCTGTGCCAGCATCTTAAAGCGTGGACCCTTGATAGTTGCACTTCTCATTAAGAAATGCTATTTTCAGCTGCTTCTACCTTTGTCAGATATAANACTAATCAAGTAGTCAATTATTTTAAAAAACACAAGTTAGAGCTACATTACTTTGTTTATATGAGAGAATTCTACCAACTTTCTTTCAGGAATCTCCAGCCCAGATTTCAAACCTGGTATTTGGCAGAATGTGGATTTGGCATCAGGCCTTTATATTTTTCAGTTTCTGTGAATGTTTGTCTGCAATGTTAGCTCCAAATCCTGCACTTCTCTCATGTTCCAGAGGATGGGGTTAGGTCTGAACAGATACCCACAAAGCTCCATTTCCCACGGGAACACTTCAACCAAATGTTGAGATGGTCTCTCAGTTTCAGCTCTGAGCTGTCACATGCTGTACCACATTTGGGAGTTTGCCCTAGAGATGCCTGATTCTCTTGAGAATTTCCGTGGATTTGGTGTTTCCTGCTTGACATCTTTGCCCCATGATGGAAGCTACAGGACACATTTTGTCTGACACTTCTCGTCCCTTCCCTGTGAGGAGGAGGAGCCTCTTGTTTCAGTGTAACACGGCCTCCACAGAAGTGTGTAGGGTCTGTCCTCATCTGGCACTTTGCTGAGGAGAATTATTATCTCCGGTTAAGGGGAGGAGTTAGGATAAGATTATCCATACCTAGACTCTTCCTGTCTCTGTATTTAAGCAGTGAGATGATGTGGCTAGCACCACCTTTTCCAGGGATGGAGGCTGATGAAAGCAGGAGGAGGCTGACTCAGCACTATCTGCCTCCAGAGGTAGGTGGAGGATGATGGTGCTGGACAGAGCCAGGCTGTCTGCACGGCATGCCTCATGCTGGACAGAAAGTACTGAGATAACAAAACCACCAAATAACGTTGGCACTGCATGGTGACACATCATGGTGATGTTAGCATGATCCATAGGTTGCCCATGATGCTGAGCTGCGCTGGGCAGTCTGTGGTTCCTGAGCTCTGAGTGACCCCTGCTGGGGCCAGCCAGAGAGGAGGAGGAAGGACCAGGAGCTGTGGTGGAGGACGGCGCGGTCTGCAGGACCCCTCTTTTGTCTGCTCCAGAAGTTGGAAGTAGTGAATCAGCCTAAGAAAAGGAGAAGAAAGGATTATTGGATGGTTAAGATGGTTGAATGGTGCCTTGGAAAACTGATTGTTTTCCCTTCCTTTGCCACCTTTTTCCTTTTGTGATGCTGCTTAATTCACTTCAACCTAACTTTTCACAGACTGTTACTAATTGGGTATTCTTCAATTTCTTCATGGTTCATTTGAGATGCAGGGGTCTGAATTTGTACTCACAACTGCTGCTGAAGAACATTTTGGGCACATAAGGAGTGTTCAAGAAAACAGTCTGTAGACCTCTCTTAATTAGGCATCCACAGTTAGGAGATGCATTTCCTGTAGATCTCGGCTCTGCGGTCAGTAAAGCAGGGGCAATAACAGCACCTTGTATCGTGGGAGGTTGAGGAAAAGCTTCCAAAGAATTTAATAACTCAGACACTGGGGCAGCATTTGAATTGTGTGAAGGAAATAAAGGGGTCACATACTGAGCAATACACCTGTGTCTGTTCCATGGACTGCATCAGGGCTGTGGAAGTGTGGGGTAAAAACATTGCACGCCTCCCGTTCATAACCTCTGTAGTGCTGGGGGTATGCATGTGTGGGTGTCTGCATTTCTGATCCGGTCCTTTCATGTTCCTTTCTCTGATACATCATTAACAGAGCATTTCAAGTGTCTCTGTCTCCTCACACAAACATCTCCAGCCGAAGTCTTTTTTCCCAACAAACCCTTAAAAACTACTTCCATCGACGAAACATCTAAAATGGGATAAAACAGAGGAACACATGTTTTGTGAAGGTGATTCACAAAGGAATATTCACCACCTATTCAAATCAGGTGCAATTGCTGTCTCTTGCCTTCCCTCTCAGGAACACCTCCAGTCTATTTATAAACATTTTCCATGACTGATATTCTTACGCACATGCAAATCTAAAATTCCGTTTGGGAGATCTTCTCAAGTGATGTTCATTCAGCTGTGTTTGGTGAATGTTTCTCCTGGCAAAATAAGATTACATGACATTTGGTGGAAAGGTAAATGCAGAGAAGTGTCCCATGTGGAGCATTTTCACTGCTAAATTCAAGAGCATTCCCAAAATTCCTTCTTTGCCCAAGCTGTATGACCAACACTACTGCTAGACAAAACCAGAGTGAACATCTCTACCTTCATGACAAAATAAGCACCATCTCCAAGTCCATCAACATCTGATGAGCTTAGAAAGCAACTTTCTGCTATGGGCAGATAGTTACTGGTGTCAAAGGCAGTGGTGGCTCCAGGGATCCAGGTTATGATTTTGGACAGTCGGTCTCAGAGTGCTGGTTGCTTGTATTTTACTTGTTTCCACTTTTCCACGTGGCCTTTCTGCCTGGAGCCTAGAGGCTGCACGAGAAGGTGAAGGGGGATGAGTCTGGCGTGCTCAGCCCAGGCTATGGAGAACTTGGATGCCCGTGGTGGGCTTCCCTGAGACCTGCCACCCACTTCATAGAGTAAACCTGTGGAGCCTAGGAAGGAAAAGGAACTACACTATTCATTGGAAACAGACCTTTTACAGGTTTGAGGATAAAAAATAAAGAAACTGAAGGGAAATTGCATTTAAAAGCTTTCTGTAGAGCTTTCTGCTTGGAGCCCTAAAATCTTGAAGCAATGCCGTCAAAGCTTTTCTGAATGACTTGATGAAGGTTTTTTTTGGTTTTGTTTTTTTTGTTTTGGTTGCTGCACTCTTGGGACTCATTGGAGTGGCAGGATTAAAATTAATTAGAGGCTGTTTGGAGGGGGCTTTGGAAGACAGCCTCGGGCTATACTTCAGTCTGGTTGTTAGAAGCAATATCATCACCGCCTCCTCTCCCAGTGAACAGACCTGCACTGGTGCGGCTGCGGGGAGCCACAGAACATCCAACACAGACATCAGAGCAAAGACTTCCTCCCAAAGAGATTACTTACCACAAAACCAGTGGATCTACCTGCTGACAACCCCAGAAATATGTCTTGTTTCATTTTATGGTTTCTAAAAGAGGCTGCTTTATGAAGCTCTCCAGAATCTTGATGAAATATCCATGTGAGGATATTCATTTTCCTCCCTTCTTACCATGAATTATGTTGATTAGCATGTCTGGGAAGAGATGAGAGGAAAGCTGGGTTTCAGCAGCCGGTTTGGGGTTTTGTTTTGTTTTGCTGTTTTGCTAAGGGTGGGCAGACATATCAATGAGTGAAGGAAACTGACAAATAACCATTTCAAACCCACCTGTCAGTTTGACTTTGAACAGTCCTCATTGAGGAGGGTCAGTTGCAGAACTGATAAATGCTACATCCCAACATTTCTATCAACTTCTCCTATGGTTTATGCATTTGGGGACCAGTAAATCAACCTTTGGAGTTAATCTCCCTGCTACATGGAGGTTAACACCTAGCTGTCCAATATTCTTGTATACACACACTCAGAGAATGCAAGAATTTAATCTTTTAGGATGAATTTTAACTTGCAGTCAATTTTGTTGACTTTGCAAGAGCTGGTGATCCATACAGCTGCTGACTTTGGGTCGCAGTATCTCAGAGTAAGGCGACCCAAACTCTGCCTTCCCTGTGACTGTAATGAGTGGAAGTAGCTCAAAATGTTCAGTATTAATAGTCAACAGGGGTAGTAATTTTTAAACCCTGGCAAACTAATCCTGCTGGAGGTACAGCCAGAAGTAATTTGATTTCTCCAACTCTTGTATTTATTTTTTTCTGATTTCCTTTTCCATTCCAGTAATATCTACTTACCAAAATTACTTAAATACGCAGGAAGAAATTGTGGAGTTCAGTTTTTTCCTGTGTGCCTTAGAAGGAAGTAAACAAATTCTCACAAGGCTACATAATTTGGTGCCACTGTTCACTCTTCTTAATGAATCATCCCCAAACGGGTATTATTTTGCTCCCTGCTTCGCTCTGGCAGTATCTAGAAGAGTTTCATCTTCTTGACACTCTCAGAATTTTAACACCAATTTAGAAATAGATTTTTTTCTTCATATTTCTGATAACAGAAGCAGTAACTGTGTTGTTTTCACTCAGCATCTTAGGATTACTACAATATTAATTGTGACTATTTAGTGCTAAAAAAATGCAACTGAGAAAATAGCTAAACTTCCAGAAGCAGGAATCATTACCCTCAGGGTGTGATTAACAAGTCCTTAATTGAAAACTTGGTAAAAAATATCAATATACAATATAAGAACAAGCAGCAAATGCTGTTTAAAAATAATAAGTCTTATGACTTACATTAGGATTTACAGGTTTTCTGACTCAACAGTCTAAAAATGTGGATGGCAGGCGTTCAAAGTTGATTGTTCCTGGGATCACGATAGGAAAACTTAATCATTTTCCACTTTAGACTATAATGGAGGGGTTTGGGAGTAAGTGATATTGGGGCAGAAGCATCTGTGAATGCGAGCTACTCTATGAACGTTAAGTACCATAAGTACCCTCTCCTGGGTTTTCCCAAACCAACAAATAATTGCTTAAAAATACAAAGGGATAAAGAGCATAATCCAGAGCTACAGGACACACCACTTGATCCCAGGAAGAAACGGAGAAGACTTCGGAGTTTGTCAATGGCCATATGAGTGTTCTGCCCTGGCCGTGTCAGTGGAGCTGGGGCAGTGGCTCCGAGGGGGATCTGTCCGTGCTGGTGCATGAGCCCATGCTCAGGACCTGATCTCTGGGGATGCTTCAGTGCCTGAGTGGGAGGCCAGCGATGGCCTTTTTTAGCTGGCACTGTGTTGCCCACCTGCCGTGCTCCAGGGGGAGAGCAGTGGCTATTTCTTCAGTTTTTTTCCTTAAACAAGTTTCAGACATTAGGAATGTGAGACTAGCATCACAACAGAGCAGTTCCATCCAGAGCCCTTCCTCCTCCCCTATCTCACCCTCTTCCTCTTCCACACCCAAAGCAAACAGAATTCATTATCTCATCTCAGCACTGCAGCTTTGTGAGTTCAATGTCAATAGCTGGTTAGGAAAGGGCAGGCAGGTCAGGGATTAGGACTCTGAACTGTCCTTGACGTTTCTCTGTAGGATGGATCTGCTGTTTGCATCAGCCAAGTGAAAAAAATTTCCTTCTTCTCTATCCTGGGAATGATCAGGATGGGAAAATGTCCGTTTAGGGGCTGAGAGCACTCTGATAAGAGTGATATAGAAATGGTAGAGAGAGGGAGAAATGGAGACACAAATACTGTAATTTTAAGTTTAAAAGTTCATTTTTAAGTATATTTGCTGGTGCATGTTCTGTTTTCTTCCAGCATTTTGGTTCCTAGGCTTCTTTTTTCGAGCTGTTTCATTTTAAGAATACTTTGAATCTATTTTTATTTGATTTGATTTTACAAGTTCTGGAAAGGTCACCCTGCTTGGCCTGGAAGCTGCAAATGCACTCACTCCCACAGAATTGCTTATACCCATGGAAATAGTTTCCATTTTCCAATGTATCTATACATTCTCTGGAGGTACCAGCCTCCTCTGTGTTCTCAGACATCATCTAACAGGATGGAAATAAAACATCTAGATGAAATTATTTTTGAAGTGTGATAAGCCCTGAACACAAATTAAATACCTACTGTATACAAAAATTACTGTACAGTAATTATTTGGGGTTTGGGGTTTTTTGTTTGTTTGTTTGTTTCCATTTTGACAAATCTGGCAAATGTTGAGAAAAAACTTAGTGTATTTAGTATTCACACCGTGTTCAGTGTTTCATCCAAATAATCTCATCTGCCCATGAAGATGCTCTTTCTATATAAGCTGCCTTTTATTAATATGTTCTCCTCATAAAGATATTCCATTAAGATTCCTCAGCTCTGTAGCTGTTTTGCTTACAAAGGACACGATTGTTTTCAAAGCCACAGAAGACATTTGTGTTTTCAGTTGGAGGGTGGATGATGCTGTTAAGCAAGAGGGAACATGAGTTTCTGCAAAAATGCCTTTATTTCTTAATTTTTAATGCACCTTTCTATACAATCTTGTAGTTCCTTGTGGGACAGCCTGAAGGAGAGGGAAAACAAATTATCTTAATTTAATTTCTTTTTTATAACTTAGCAGAGTACCAAATACCATCAAATTGTGGTCTCTAGGCTATGGCAGCTTCTTCTAAAGTGAAAAAAAAAAAAAATGCATTTTTAAACCTCCATCTGTTTCTGCAGGTGTGAAAAGTCACTGCACTAAAGGTTGTGGCCTCACTCAGTTGTAGCCTGCTTAGGCACTGTCCAAACATCTGACCAGGTGCTTCCAGAGTTGATGCTCTTACCAGGAACCAGCCCCTCTCAGTCTGAGTGTTGTATCTGCAGCAGCTGCATGTGTGAAATAATACAGCATCTGCTTCCTTCTCCCCTCTCCTTTTAGTAATCCTTTTGTATAAACATCGAGACACAGTTCTCCTTGCAGAAGCCAAGTTGTCAAAAATCTCAGTATTACCCATTTTTCCAGACAGTTATTATTCAAAATAATAGCTTCTACTATAGCTTGCTTACAAGAATAATCAAACTACCAAGGTTCTTCCTGCAGGGCCTGAAGCCACACTGTCTGTATACCTGTCGAGGAAAACAAACAATCAAGATCCTACTACTTGCAACTCTTTTGTAAACAGTTTGTAAATTTATTAATTACTTCATTTAAAAAATCCTAAATTGGATTTAATTGTGACCATAATCATATGTCTCTATCTGGAATTCTGATCACCTGCTGTTGCAATCAGGAGAGAAGTGGGACACACTTTCCTGCCCAGACCATGGGTGATTAAAAGTCCATGTCCTCCTCTGTCAGTTTACTTTCCTCAAAACTTCTATTTTACCTGGCAAGGCTCAGATACTAACTTTAAAGTTGCTTCTTTGCCAAGTGGTAGGCCCAAGGGTTTCTAGAGGCTGAATTTCATAGAATCATAGAATCAGCCAGGTTGGGAGTGACCTCCAAGATCATCCAGTCCAACCTATCACCCAGCCCTATCCAATCAACTAGACCATGGCACTAAGTGCCCCATCCAGTCTTTTCTTGAACACTTCCAGGGATGGCAGCTCCACCACCTCCCTGGGCAGCCCATTCCAATGCCAATCACTCTCTCTATGAAGAACTTCCTCCTAATATCCAGCCTATCCCTCCCCCAGCACGACTTGAGACTGTGTCCCCTTGTCCTGTTGTGGTTGCCTGGGAGAAGAGACTGACCCCCACCTGGCTACAACCTCCTTTCAGGTAGTTGTAGACAACAATTGAGGTCACCCCTGAGCCACCTCCTTTCCAGGCTGCACACCC
>VWYK01118600.1:58069-69875 GCA_013399775.1 Semnornis frantzii | reverse complement strand
GCACAAAGACAAGAAACTTCTTTCTTTCACATAAACTTCGCTTTGTGGAGATTCTATAACTGCTCTGGGGACTACAGTTTCTCCAGTCTCCCGCTTTTTACTTTTCTGTAAGCAGTAAAGGTGGCACAACCTGTTATACTTAATATTATGCAACTGGTGCTACTGTGTGATCCCTAAGGAAATTAAACTCTCCTCTTCCTCTGCCTTCAACCCAGGGTGGTTGAGAAAGAGGCAGTGATGAGAATATACTGAACTCCAGTGTAGCCACTGTGGCCTTCACTTTGCTGGACTAGGTCCTTTAAATTCCTACAGTAATTGAGACAACCTGACTACTCTTTTGTCAGTCATTTCTTTCCACCAGCAAGAGCGCTCTGCCAGGGACTGTGTCAGTAGAAGGTGGCCAAGACCTTAAGAAAAGCCAGTTTTACAATTATACTCCAAGGTGCATAATCTGAAATACCTCATACATGCAGTTATAGACTTATGGGATGTAGGCACTAATAGTGGATTTCAGAAGTATTAGAATTATAGGGTATAGGTTTCTTTTAAGACACACTTGCAGCTTAGATTTCAGCTCCCAGACTCATCGTGTACACAATCTATTAATAATCTGTATTCTCCTCCTGTCTGGCCATTCCCACACTTCCCCTCCTAGAATCCTAAAACAGCATGAAAACTCTGGGAGTTGACACCGTTCTTGCCAGGAGATCAGTTTTCTACAGCAACAGATATCAACAGCTTCCATATCTGACCATCAACCCATGACCCTACAGATATGAAGCTGGAGGAATTCCAAGGACATTGCTGTCCCTGACTGTGATGCTGCAGTAGGGGTGCCATAAAGACATCATTTAATTAAACCCAGAAACAATCAGAAAAGGCTACTATCTATAGCCCATCTAAGGCTAATGTTCTGGAAAGTTGACATCATTAGTCACCTCCTTCTCCACTGACTGTGTCTCCTATTTCTGGGCACGGTTCACAGAGTTACACAGTTCACTTAGGCATACATTACTTAGAGTTGCCAGTGCCAAGGGCTATGCATGTGAAGAAACGTACATGGGCAAAGAGCAACTAAAAAAAGAGTTCTGGAGACTTCAGGAAAAGTTATCCCTTAATGCAGAGGTCAAGATAAGGCAAGTTAATTTAGACAACCTCCTTCTGTAACCCCTTTACAAGCTTTTCCACAAGGGTTTAAAATTTCCTTTGGGAGAATATGCTACCAAATATGGGTTTTCCACTCATTTTGCCCCAGAAACTGCACTAAACAACATGTCACCAACCTTCTCTTTTCTCGTGTCTTCCAGAATCTCTCCAGATTCTTTTCCTTGTTTATTAGCTGAAGGTGAGCTCTCCTCTGGAACTTGCTCCTCTTTTCCATGCTAAAATAAATACAACATATACACATATAGCAAGACACAGTGGTGCTCTAGCCTGTTGCTATTCTGGGTTTAGGGAATCAAAGTCACTCACAAGGTCACATTCTTTATTTCTAAAGTTTGTGCAAGTCAGCTAGGCTGTGGGAAAAGCCCCAACAGTTGGATTCCATTAGCAAAGCTGCACAAATAAGAATCGAGAAAAAGAAATTTAAACAAAATTAGAGAGATGTAATTTATATCATAGAATTGGCTAGAAGACAGATGGGGGAGAATGTGAATTCATTAAAGCTTCCAGCCTCCGCTCTGTTCTCTACTCACGTCTGTTATGTTGGCTCAGACATAGTAAGGACAGCAGCAGTGTTAAAACTCTGAAAAGGCCTCTACTGTTTTGTTTACTGATGTAGGATCAGTTGAGAATTCGACTGCTTGCATGGTTCATACCTTGGAAGAACAAAATCATGGTACTACCTTGGTAAGAGGGGCAAAGTGAATGTATGAGTTCAAGACATTCGAACCTTTTTCTTCCTCTTAAAAGAAATTATTTGCAGTAGTCTCTGGAGAGGTATGTCTTTAACAAAGCCACTCAAATATAACTTGAAAAACATGCAGAGGAGTGTGCAACACTAGTGATTTAGGGTGCTGTCTGACATTTCCCTCCAACATCTCCACCCAAGGAACTACCTATTGCAGTGAAGCCAAAGAAGAAAGATGACGAAAGGTGGCACTGACACACATGTCTATGGCATGAGATAATGTTGCAGCCTACCTCACGATACAGAGTCTAGCTGAGTTACAAAATGTAGAGATTTCCAGCAACCTTGCTTCCACATAAGAAGAACAAACACAAGGTCAACTAAAAACAACCAAAGATGTCCCCGGCAGCACAAAGTCACAGGCTAGAGATGGACCCCCGGACAGGAAAGCAGCTCTGTAGCCTCTAGTGCCAGCAACCCTGAGGGTGGGTGGCAGCAGTGTATCACCAGGGGGATGCTTGGGGAAGCGAAGTGGCCAAGAGCCAGTAACAAGATCCCCACAGAGTAGGGATATGAGCATAAGCTGTACTGGCACAGAATGGATAAGGCATCTTCATCTGTTCCCTCCACTTTTTTCCAGTGGAAAATCAAACCCACAAACACAGCCACTTTACAGACTGGGAGTATTGCTCTAAAGATCTCCTAATTTTACAGGTGAGGTGGTTCAGTGGTTCTGCCACAGGAAGTGATTCCTGCCAGCACACTGTGTGAATTATCCCTGCCAGGGCTGAGGGTAGGGACGTGTGATTAACAGAACCCAATTGTTCTGCTGAGTTCCTCATTGAAAGTTCATTCCCCATTTTAGCAGCATAACAACCAGTTCCCTTTATTGTCCTGTAAACATGCATCCTTCTAAAATACCACTTCATTCCCAGATAAATTAATCCACATCACAGGTAGTGGAAGGATGTGATGGATGCAGAGAAAACAGTTATAAAGTATGCTGCGGACCTAGAAGAGGGAACAGCAGGACAGTTATTACCTGTGTGCACACAACCTGCATGCTAACAGCAGGTCATGAGTTGGTTTTGTTGTGAATTGTCTCTCCCCTTCCTCTCACTGGTCTAGAGTTTCTGTCTATGTACCAAATGCAGTGGGGTAGTAGACTTGCTTGATACAGGCAAAGATGGATACAAGGTGACCTCCCTAATTTTGCTCTAAGATTATGTTCCCTGATTTTATCATGGCAAAACAATGTGTGTCACCAGCACCACACTCACAACCGATCAACAAATGTTTCAGAAAATACATTAATTCAGCATTTACCCTCTTCCTACATATAGTTTGACATCACTATTTACCTCATTTTTGGGAGGTTTGGTTTCCTTCACATCACTGTCTTCAGCAGCAGCATCTTCCTCTTGGTCTTTTTCAGCTTTCTTCACTTTATTCTTATCACTTTGTTTTTGCCTGGAGCCCTCGGATGCTTTGCTGTGCTTCTGCTCAGCCGCCTCTTCCCTGGCAGCATCCTCGCTGTAAGAGTGCCTGCGTTCCCTTGACTTGCCCTCTTCCTTTCTCTTTGATCTGCCAGGTAAATCCTGCAGCTGCCTCTGAAACTTGTCAGATTTTGACTTGAAGGGTTTTCGGTAATAGTCATCTTCCCTGCTCTTGTAGCCAGATAAAGGGTGAAGAGAGCCAGGGGACCCACTCCTTAAATATTTTTCCCTGTGCCCCCTGCTTCCTTCAATCCGTTCATCCAAATCAAACTTGTCCAGCTGTCGGGAATAATGTTTCCTCTCATGTAACCACGTGTCAGTCCTGTCCCTCTTCTCATCCCCATTCTCTCGCCATTCTCTGCTGTCTCTGTCTTCTTCCCGTCGAGAATACGGAGACTGATCCCACGACTCCCTCCCATTTCCCCAGTCAGTCCTGCTGGTTCCCATCGGGCTGCGGGGTGAACTGCAGGAAGTAAAGCTGGGAGTGTGGGATCGGGGTGACAGGGAGCGGCTTATGGGGCTGCGAGAGCGGGGCCTCTCCGTGCCATACCTGCTGCGGGAGGAAAAAGCAGCTGTAACTGCCTGACCCACTGTGGTCTACCAAGTCCTTGTACACTGAAAACACATGGGGAAAGCTTGGGTACCGTGAACCTGAGACCCCAGGCCTTTCACAGACATGCACTGCACAGCTGCAAACAGTGAACAGGAGAAAAGGCAGTGTCATATCCACAGAGCTTAACTAAATCCCCACAGATCTGTCAAGAATATATTCATTCATTCTTAAAAGGGTCTCATCAGGGGTCAGCATTAAAAGCTTATAACATGTTAATAGTTTTACAATGACCCCAGTGTCTGTACCCTTAATGCCCACTCATCCAGGGCATCTCTGAGACAAGTGACAAAGGTCACCTGTCTAAAACAGATGTTTTATGACTTTTTTGCTGGAAGGTTCAGAAGCCAGCAGAACAAAATTATACTCAATTACACTGTAATGTGAATGGACTCCTTCCCTCTACGTCTCTCAAAACTCCCACCCCTCACTTTTCACTCAAGGGTGAAAAAAAGGGAATGGCCTCATGTTTGTGTTCATCACTTTCCAGGCCTATTTTCTTAGTCATCATCAACACAGGAAACAGTTCAACTATTTTCGTAACATGTGCAGTCTCATTATATAGGTCCTGCATCTACTATTGTTTCCACTTATATTTTTACAGTGACCCAAAATGAAATCCCAATTAAGAAATGAAATGAGATAAGAAAAGGAAGCAGATGGATAATGCTTTTTCTGCCTGCAGGTTTGCAGACTTACACAGGTCCCAGTTCCAAACTATGGAGAAACCTTTACCTGTCTACTTCACGCATCAGGTCCCTCTCCCTCTGCGAGTGGATGTCCTGGATGATAGCAGCCACGTTCTTACCTGGTTTCTAAATAAGACAAAGGCACTGTTTAGCATGCTGCACTACTCTCCATGATAATATAAGTGATTTGTCCTCCAGCTGACACTACCCATGCATCAATCAGTTATACCACTACTGAGAAATATTTGGTTTCAGTGTTGTGGTTACAGCCTTTTCTGCAGCTGGTATCTGAAAAACATGATCAAAGCTTTCAAATGATACAAATGGAAAATGTACTCCATGACGCTGTAGCACTGTCTCCCCATATTTGGTTGCTGTAGCAGGCTTCAAAGACTAGCTTGGCCTTCCCTGATACACTTTCACTTCAGAGTATTTCCTAGAAATTGAGTGCAAGAGAAAAATAATCAAAGAATTTTTCTAATACCTGAATTAAGTTTTTCTCTCTCTGGTTTCCTCCTGCTTGCTTATGGCTTCTCTGCTCTGCTGTGACCTTGCATGCTGCCTGACTGATTTTCTTGTTTAGGTTTGCAAAGGTAAGGGCAGAAGGTAGAGAGAGTGTGGTGGTTGTGATACAGCCTCTCTGGGTCTGTGTGTCTGGGAGGGGGCATGAGTCTGTATAGAGGGGGAAAGAGTAGGCTGAAATATTGTACAAGGGGGTGTTGGTGCTGTTGTTGAACTGTAAATATATCTTGTACATGTTTATTGCATTTTGTACTTTTATATTTAGTTAACTTTTTAAAATA
Source organism: Semnornis frantzii (assembly GCA_013399775.1). Lineage (NCBI taxonomy): Eukaryota > Metazoa > Chordata > Aves > Piciformes > Ramphastidae > Semnornis > Semnornis frantzii. The sequence continues at coordinate 64,425 of VWYK01118600.1, read as the reverse complement.
TAATTTCATTTAACTTTCAAAATTCTGAGTTAGTATGGTAAATTTAGTCCAGAGGGTAAATTTCCAATTTGTTGACTGGCAAATCCAACCCACAACAGTATAGCACAGACTGTCTCTGGAATGCACTACCTTCTCTTCATCTCAGAGTTTACCTCATTTGGGATTACAGCTCTAGAATAGACTCCATTTAGACACATGAGCTTCAGAAAAGCTAAGTGGAGGGAATATGTGTGCTGGAAGTGTTGATTACTTGAGATTAAAGCTCATTTACAAAAGATGCACTATTCCAGGTTGGAGTGCACACAATTTGTCAAACGCTTGAAGCATGCACAGCTGAGCAACATAATCATGTGGGAACTCAGAGAAGTTTGTAGTAGGATTCCCCTCTTTCCATGTTGCACTTTGTTTCTATCAAAGAGAAAGGGCTTTTGCTTATGCAGAGAAAAGTAACTCCAAGACCTGAAAACTGCCATTAGAAAGACTGAAAATGTTCTTGAAATGTATGCAAACTACCACATTCCTGGGTAATTCCTATTTCGCCTCATCTTAAGATGAATGATTTCCATCACCTTCAGCGTACCACATTAAGACAAACTGCCCTGGTTTATGAACTCTTGGCAGCTCCCTTAAGTCTCTATAAACTATTGTACATGTACAGGAGAGAAAGAGACATTTCCAAAGGTCAAACCAAACCAATCTGAGTTACTTTTTTTTCCTCAAGGCTCTTAAAAGGCCCATTAACCTCTTAAACTGGAACATTACAGTTATTTTATAAAATAACTTTGTGCTGTAGTAGATAATACAATATGAAGCTTCTCAGCTCTGCAGTGCCAGTTCCAGTCCAAGTGTCCATGAAATAAAAACCAAACCAAACTCTTAGCATTACAAATGGCACTACATAAGCTTCCATATGCTCACAGGAGCACTGATTTTCAGACATCACTCAGCTGTGCACATCTAAAGTGTCCCACACTCTACAGGAAGTCAAAATATTATTGCTCTGTTCTAACACTATATAAAACAAGAAATAACAAAAGCTTGGTTTTTAATTGAGGTCATTCACAAGAAACAGAAAATCAAATCAATGGGGTGTTTAGCTCTTCCATCACTCTGTGGTGTGGAGACTGTACTACAGTTCAAGCATACAAGCACTGGAAGCATTGCTACAGGCTTGGTGCCTGACTAAAAAGATTGGACTGTCTTATTTTTGCTGACATGTTGGTATCTTACACATGACTGTGTTCTGGACCTTTGGTAGACTAAGCAATGCGAGGAGCTCTCTCAGAAAGAAGTTTAGAACAAAAGCAACCATCAAAGTATGAAACATAATTAACATACAGTCATTAATTTATCTTGGTTTTCCATGATATTAAATAACAAATTAGAAATCAGTAATCAGACTTTTAGATGTATTCTTCTTAGGACATGCAATGGGAACTCAGGAAATTTGACTGGGAATGACTATCTTACCTTCAGCTGCAATTCCTTGTATCGTTTAGACATCCTAATAAGTAACTTGTCATCGTTTATCATAGCAGGTTTTTCTTTGTAGTACTGCACCATGGCTTGTGCTGCTTCACTGTAAGCCATTTCCAGAAAGGCCTAGCACAAATGAGGAGAGCATTAAAATCTATTGCATCATTACAAATACAGAGCATAAGAGAGAAAAGGCAGCACAGTAATTTTAATTTGGATTCTTCTCATGCAGTATGTCCTGATATTACAGAACTGGATAGCTTTCCAGCCCTGGAGCTGAAACAGTGATGCTCAGCTATGAAAGCCAGGCAGCTTTAGAGGCCAGCTGAGCTAAAAACAAAATGCCTGGAATCTAATCTTCCTTAATAGATGAAAATATCACCTTTCCCTCGCTTCCTCACTGGTGCTTCTAATGCAATAATCAGCAGATGCAGTATGCAGAACTGCGACACTGCAGCACACACTGACCCCCGTGACTGTCAATTGTGTCTTGCAGAGTTGCAAGGACACAGACAAAAGCATCATAACAAGAACAAAAACAAACAAACAAAAAGGTAGTTTAAAAAGCCTGAATGTTAACTAGCACTTTTATTTCCAAGAAGACTGCATGTGATGTGACTACAGTTGAACTGGTCAAGAAATATACTCACAGCTATGTAATGACTTCATTTGGAAACGTTACAATCTCATATGTTGCCCATGGGTGTGGATTCCACATCCGTGCTGCCTGCTGCAGGTATGCAAGAGGAGATTTGCTAGCCTTCCCAACCTACCATCACTGGTAGGCTTAAACTACATAAACTAGACCAGCTCTCCTACAATCCAGTGCAGATTACAAGGGAGTGAGTGAGGTGCCAGCAAGGGCACAGCCTCCTTTAGCACACGTGCACCAGATCACCCATGGCATGTATGGCCTGTATGGTTCTGCCACCAGCCTGTGACTGCAGTTATACTATTGCAGGATTATCCACTTCTGTAACAACAGTTTAGCAAACAGTGTAGGACAGCTGAACTAGCCTAGAGCACAATTCAATCTTCAGTGCTCAGTTCAGTTCCATGTGTATGGCTAAGAAAGCAATAACCTCCTAAACAGAACAAGAGGAGCCTGAAAGTAACCCTAAAAACATGGTTGAGAGAAGCAGAACAAGTTACTGACTTCTAAAAAAATTATCATTGTCAGGGGGTTGGAACTAGATGATCCTTGAGGTCCCTTCCAACCTTACCCTTCTATGATTCTATGATNCTTCCAACCTTACCTTTCTATGATTCTATGATCATTAATACTATTATTAAAAGTAGTTTTACAACACTGCTTCATTGAGATTCCTGGGTTTTATAAACAAGGACTATGGGGAACTGGCCATCATCTCATTCTGCCAAAGCCATTTTTCTTCAATTCAAGAGTAGGCTTCACACATTCCAGTTGCTATTACAAAAAATCCCTAAAAGATATTTTCTCCAAAGACTCTATCTTTGTGTCAACATGTCTTTATACCAGCAGACATCAGTACCAGTGACCCCGAATGCACAGTACCTGATTAGTAGATTTCATGAGGATATAGTTGGTGACCTTCCCAAATGGGAGGCCCAGGTTAATGACATCATTCTCTGTGCAGCTTCCCTCAGGGAGGTTACAGATGTGAACAACTCGACCCAGTGTAGATTTCCTCTGGGGAAACTGGGGGGGGGAAGGAAAAATCATCACAATACAACATTTTTTTCATCTTAGATTGTCCAGATACTAGATAAAATCTTATTATTTCTGCAAAAAGTGAAATGCTCTATTCTGTATACATATTATTAAGGACAAATATTCCTTTTTAAAACCTTGCATTTTAACATCCTGGATTAGAAATATGAACAGGAAGGGAAATGGTTAACTGCAGTGCAGCTGGCATTGGAGGTTCCATCTACTCCAGAGAGGTTTTTTGGAAGAGATGCTCACATGCAAACAGGATTAATGATGCTGCTGCAAAAGCTACCTTGCCACCCCAAATCTTATGGACTCCAGGGTTTCAGCTCCCTGGCATGTCACATTAGCAGGCCACTGCACTGTACTAAGCCCCAAAGAGAGTTTGGAAGATCCTCAGTGTGAAGACAGAGGGTATCCCTCCTATTGGGATGTCTTGGCCTCTCCTGCTGAGTTCCTTGTGAGGCCAGGGGTAAAAGTGACTCCACTTAACTCGTGAGAAAACAATATATCTGTACATCAGGCTGGAAACCCTGTTACTTTCCCCTGTTGCTGCAAAAAAACACAGTAGGAAGGACTTCTTTCCTGAAGAGACAGTGAGCATCGGACAAGCAGAGAGGCAAAGCTCCTAAACAGGGCTGGCACAGGCATATGGCATGGGTGCAGTAATCACCTCCCAAGGGTGGAAGTCTATTTTGGAGTGCTGGTGCAGTTCCCAAAGTGCCGCCCATCTCCCTGACAGGGAAAGCAGGCTCTACACTCCTTATGCAAAAAGGCTTCAGGGTATACTGAGGAAAGAACATAATTTATCCCAGCTAATGGCAGGTAAAACATTGTTCACACAGGATTAAGTCTTCCTAGGCTACTTCCTGTTTATGATGTCTGCTACTAGGATTTTACTGAAGAAGTAACTCTTCCTTCAGTCAAAATTGTGCCATTCAAGGGAAGACACAAATCACGTAATCTTGTGGGATCAAGTTCACCAGAGCCATCACAAATGTTTGGCTTGTCAGCAAGTTCACAAGTTAGAGAGCTAATGTTATCTTATTTACACCTTCACCCCATTACCTTCCCCCCAGGCTTCGCCACTTAACCATTTGTTTATTTTTGCTGCAACAAGACCCTCTATTATACAGTCGTCTGCTATTTAAGCTTTTATCTTACAGAGCCTGCCCAAGTGCAGAAGTGCCAAAGTCCAGCAGTAAGACTGGCAGAAAAATAATAAAGGCTTGAAAAGATGAAGTAACTGAACTCCACTTGAATAGAAAAGGAAGTGTTTGTGTGTATCTGGCACAGCCGACCATAGTACATAACAGAATTCAAGTACAGCTAACAGAGGAAAAGGAAACTTTCCTAACAGCAAATGCAGTCTCAGTGTAGAACACTCCAGGTCACCTGGCACCTTTTGCTTGTTTTTGTTAGCTCTGTTAAGAGACGGCATGTTAGGAGTCTATGGGACTAGGAAGACTTAGCCGTTCCCTACATAGGCTCCAGAGCCCATGTTCAGATACGTGCTCAGCACTAGATTAAATCAAAGGACTGCAAGATATTACCACCTCCCCATAATTGGCAATGGCTTAAATTAAAGTGCTACACCATAAATCTGCTGTAATTCATGATTACGAAGTGGTCACATACTCATACCAGAAGTCAATGGGCTGTACCAAGCAATAATCTTGTCAGCTGATTGAAGTTAAATTGGATCCATTCATTAAACAGAGCTGTAAATCACAGCCAGGAAAGGAGTATACACCTTCCATATCCACGATCAGGAAGTTAAGAGGAGCAGTTGGGTGTCAAGTGTTGAATGTAATTTTCAATAAGGCTTAATAAGTTAACTGACTTTGCAACCAGTGTCTACAGGAGTTTACGGATGCAGTTGGACAACTGCTACAAAAGTAATGCCCCTCGTACCATCTGTTGTATTATTTCATCAATCCAGTTTGTGTGGGGATATTTTTGGTTGGTTGTTTTTTGTTTTTATTATAGAGTTTTTATTCAACTTTTTTTGTTTGTTTCTTGTTTTTCAAATTCATTAACCCTTTCTTAATCTTTGCATAAATCATTTTTAAGGATAAGCAACTGACGGTCCCATCCCTCTAATGCCAAAGGGGAGGCCTGAATAAAGACTTGCAGCACTCTCCTTCTTCTAAAGGCAAACACAGAGTTACTTGCAGATGGACAGCATGGAGTAAGTTCTTCCAGAAATCTGAACACTTTGTTTATGATTACATAGTGGGCCAAGTATAGTCTCTCACTGCTCAGTTAAATGGCAGCAGCTTAGCTGAAAGTGAATACTACCGTGTGCAAAGGTGCAATAAATTATAAGCCACCTGGGTCGTGGCATGAATGACAGCTGGCAAATTGAATCTTAACGCCTCCAATATAGCTCCCTGTCCTTCTGATGAGCTTCTGAAGAAAAAAAGAGGGTTTACAATATCGAGGAAAATCAAAGTTATTGTTTCTTTTATCTCTCATAGTGCCACAGGTCATTCAGAAAGAGAACTTCTACAGGCAGCTTAAATGATAAATAGTGACAGATTCTGAGGAGAAATGATACTGGTATTAGCAGTAATTTCATTTGTTGTGAGGTTGACAGGCATGATGAAAAGGAACATTCCTCTGCACCCGCTGCTACTCCACCTCTGACCTTGGAGGCAGCTGTCATGATCAGCTCAGCTCTTTGCTCTCCTGCACACAGTGTCTGTGACAGGCAGAAGCTAAAACCCCTTCAAATAACCTCTCGCAGAGCAAAACCACGCAGTAGAAAATTGGTTGGATTAAACAAATCTGGGTGATGTTTCTGTAAGCAATGCCTGATGTGAACTGTAGTGGCACAGGGACACAAGTCAGCCTGGCTTTCCAGAGTGTCTGAGACCACATCAGGATTTATACATAAAAATTAATAAGGTGAAAACTTGAACCCCTGGATTACTGTTGCTATTCCATGTATGCCTTAACATGAATCCTTGATGCCTCCAGCTTTAATTGTAGCTTCCTAATATAAGCTGAGGTCTGTTTTAACTCTAGTAACTTTCTCATTCCTGATTTGCTTATATTTGCCTTGTTTTTCCCCCCTTGTTTTGATTTATTTGTGTTGTTTTTTTCCGTTTTCTTTTACTTTGGGGTGGTTTGGGTTTGTTATTGTTTATTTTGGGGTTTTTTTGTGTTTGGTGTTTTTTTTCCTTTT
>VWYK01118600.1:6090-58015 GCA_013399775.1 Semnornis frantzii | reverse complement strand
TTTCAGTCTAAGAATCCCTTTTTTTTTTTTTTTCTAACATATTTTGATTATTGGGCTAGGAATTCAAGTCCATGTTAGAGCAGGGACTTGCGTTGAATGCACAGGTGACTAATAAACTTAAACCATGGAAAGCTGTACATTAAGCCAAATTGGCTGAAAGGCTACCAGTGGCAGATGATTTACATAGTACACTAAGGTAAAACAAATAAAACTTAGTCTAGTATAATGAATTGATCTGAGAAATTCAGATGAGTAACAGTGATGCTGCAGCCACTATTGCTACATGGGAGAAGGACCCCAGCATGGGAGAGGCAGAGAGCAATTACTACCAACAAATAACTTGAGGTGGAAGGCTGCGTGCTGGGATGGATATGCAGAGTAAGTAAAGGCTAATCTGTATATTTATTCCAAGCTGAAACTGATTTCTTGGGTTGAGGACTCAGAAAGTGAGGGGAAAAAGTCAATGGGATACAGACAAAACTGTTTACTCTCCTCCACAAATCTCTTTAACAAGCAAACAAACATTTGGCCCTGGAAAATAAAAACAAACTACAATCAAGCTCTGATTTGGTCAAAATCAAAAGCATAAAAGAGCAGCAGGGAAGCTGAAATAACAAGACTGAATATTATTATCTAAAAGTAAGCTTTCGTGGGTTTATTTCCAGTAAGTAGTGACTTCTACAGGAATCTCAACAGAGAGATTAATTTGCTTAGTTAGTTAATCTTACCCCTGATGGAGAAGAAGAAAATGTAGGACCTGGCTGGCCAAAGGATCTTGCTGATGTAGTGATAAAAGATGCGCCGACATTTGGTGGATAATCTAAATAAGAGATTACACACATTTCATGACAATCTTGACTAGCATTAATTGCTTTAGTGTGCTCAATAAGCAATGCCCCACTGACATAGTAATTAAGTCCATAGCCTCCCTAACAGATTATGCACTGTTTTGTTGTACTGTGAAAACATGTTATTGTTTGAAAGAAGAAAATAAATTCATGCTTTGAAAGGCACAGTATTGGCTTTTTTAGAGGCACAACCTCTATTTTTCCTTCATATTTCACATATATATGTGACATACATATGTCACACATATAAATGACTACTTCTTCACCGAGACAGACTTCCCTTTCAATTAAAAAAAAACCAAACTCAACAAAACAAACAACAAACAAACAGTGAGTTCAACTATTGCATAGCCAGCCATTCACCTTCGATACTAGATGGATTAAAAACTGCTGCATTGTTTGGTGATAAATGCAATGTTCCATCTGCTGAGCTCAACACACACCGGATACCAGTGCTGGAAAAGAAAGAAAAAGAGTTTTAGGAGCAGGTATAATGTGCCACAAATATCAAAGCATAATTAGACAGTTAATTCCCATATAAAGCTGCTGAAGTAAGGAATGCTGTGTTAGAAATTCAGTTGGAAGAGCATGTCTAAAGTAATACTTACTTATCTGAAAAAGCCATACATTTTTGGATGTGAAGACTTCCTTTAATGTGCTGATCCCAATCCTATGTTGAAACAAAGAGATGGTGAGCACAGGGAAAAATCCTGGGACAAAGTCACAAGAGATTGCTTCTCCATTCAGTTTACCTCATTCTAAAAATACTGAGGTACTGACGATCAAACTGTGTGATCAAACTGGAGTCAATCCATGCACCTTCACCCAATGCATTTATTGGTTTATGATTTGCAGGTTAAATTATCAGTTGCTTTACAAAAGGAAAGCTGCTCTGCATTAGTTTTTAAATCCAGTCTATTTCCATTAATTCAGTTACTTCAATCTAGCTGAAAAGCTCATTCTGCAAGGCACCGAGCACCCTCAACTCCTGCAATGTCCATAAAAAATGTGCTAAGCACACAAGGGCAGGAAGGAAAATGCTTGCTCATTTCAAGAGATTAGCAAAATCTGCCACGGTACATTTAGCTATTTACATTTCTACATGTAAATAAGGCAGTGCATTAAACACCAACAAGCAAATCATCCAAAACTTGCTGTAATGACATCTCCTCTGCCCTTTTTTAATGTTTAATGAAACAAATCCAAATGCTCATCATGCCCTAGATAATGGCTACTTTTGACCAGCCCTGTAGCTGCAGATACCACAGCAAATCTTTTTACAAGTAGTTGCTCATACATTAAAAGGGAAAAATGACAGAGCATATATATAGAAATATCCCAAGGGCCCATTGTGTTCAAATATGATTTCATTTGCTGGCTATCTTCCTTCTACATAAGTGCTGTTGTAACTTTTTTGTCAGGACAGAAACAGGTTGAAAACACCTGCCTTTGTGGTTAGGTGCTGGACCTGTGATGTGATGGGAAAGTTTGTGAGGATTTGTTGAGCAGGGCTCACCAGGAGACCAGAACAACCCCAGACAGTGCCCACAATTGGTTGTAGGGCTCCGGACCTGGGCTATATAATGTGACATAGCACACAGGCTCTCTGGGAAACTGGAAAGTTGCCTCCTGAGGGTAAGGTTGAATTTGGAGTTCCCTTGGCAGTATGAACAGAGAAGTGGGAGCATGGTCTAAATCACACATGCTGAGCTTGCTTTCAAGCCAAAGCTCACCAGGGACCCTGAGCCTAAATTTTCTTTAGAGGTACTAGAAAAAGTGATCCCATCAGAGGAATTATTAAACCTGCTGTTTTGTTTAAGCTATCTGCTTCCACAAGGGCTGTTAGGGGGAATCGTTTGGGATCGGAAATGCAAAGTAAAAGGGAAAGGCAGACGAAACTACAGATGTGTGGCTACAACACCAGCTTGAGAACTGGGAGATCAGCTTCAAGCTCCTCCTCCCCTCGCTTTGGGGCCACAAGATGAGCTGCGACCCCAGCCCAGACCTCACGTTTCTCACGCCTGCACTGTAATCTCACCATCTTTCACAGCGAGATGCGGAACAAAACCAGATCTTGAAACCCCAGTAACTGCCACGAAACAGATGTACGACACCCTAAGCTAAACTATGGCCCTTTGTTTCCACTTCTCTCAGGGCACCTCTGCAGCAACGGACACTGGTGGCAAGGGATGGCAGCAGCCTGCAGCCGGATCGATCACCTGGCAGCCTGTTCAAGGGTCTAAACCATGCCCCAGGGGGTGCCTTAAACCCGCTCACCTTCAGATCAAAGATCTTCTTGTCACAGAGGGTGCAGACATGGGGGAAGTGGAGGGGGGCCGTGCCGTGGAGGTCGCCCAGCTGGTGCGGCGGCAGGGAGCGGGCGGGCAGGTCAGGCACACCACTGCTCCGCTCCTCCTTCTGCCTCATGCGAGGGCTGCCGAAGCTCTGCTTGCTGTGGTTGAGGCGGCCGAAGGCTGGGGGGGTGGCTGCGCTGAACTTTGTGTCAGGTGTCGGCTCTTCGGGGTTGTAGAGCTCGTTTCTTATTTCATACTGCTGCTGACTTGCTGACGGCCACAGGCTGTCGCTGGGCATGAGGTCAGCCTTGTTTTGGCTGGGGAAATTAGGGATATTTTCCCACTGGTTGCTTGTACCGCTGCCATGCAAGCCAGGGCCAGGCTCTCCTTTCGGATGGGAGCTGGTGTGCAGGTCGCTGGGGAAGGCCCGCGTTGCTCCGTGCTGTGCCGCTGCCCCATAGGCCTCCTTGGGAAAGGCCACCGCCGACTCGTGCTGCAACTGGTTGGGAGCCCCAAAGTGTCCCTCATAGCGCGGCCCCACCACTGAGGAGGCTGCGTGGGCCCCGCCGGCAAGGAAGCCATGCTGGCCAGGCTGTTCCCCTTCCGAGGTGTACGCCTGAGGGGCAGCAGCAGTAGTGTTTTGTTTGTTGTACTCATAAAAGCCCCCCACAGCAGCAGAGCTGGAGGCGCCTGCCTTGTTTAGACCCACCACCATGGGCTGCTGGCCAGAGGTTGGAGCCATGACACCTCCAAAGGGACTCATGACAATGGCGTTGGGGGTCTGGGCCTGGACAGGACCCAGGCCACCTCCTGGCGTGGCTAAGGCTGGGCTCTGGGCAGGAAAGGCGATGCCACCAGAGGGGAACCTCGTGCCGGCGATGCTGGGCCCCTGTGGTGGCCCTGTGGCATGGCCCTGTGGGGTGTTCATCATGGTAGGGTGCCTCAGCTGGTTGAAGAGTGGCTGAGACATAGCCACTTTGGAGAGCACCTGGTTGAGGACAGTGGCAGCAGCTGGGTTGTTGGTGACGGCAGTCTGAGCCAACTTCAGCCTGTGCAGCGTGAGCTGTGCCTGGAGCTGAGCCAGCTGCAGGCTTGCCGGCGAGGGGAGCAGGGGGCTCGGGGCACCAACAGAGAATGGACTCTTCTCCAGGAGCTTGGCAGCGCTGCAAAGGATCAAGATCTGGGTTAGTGGAATTCTGACATCTGCCTGCACTCACTCCTTCTAAAGCCTGGCATGAGATACGCAGCCGCTTCTGGAGATCTAGCTTATCTAAACCCAGGGAAAGCAAGGTGGCAGTTGACATCTTCCCTTCAACATCTACTGCCACATCCCTTTCAACCAGTTACTAGAAAGACAACTATCCAAAATATCTTTAAAATACCCCTTTGAATCAGGCCTTCGGTTCATTTTCAGCACCCCTAGCACTTACATCTCTAAGGCAGATCACAAGCAGTGGCAACACAAGCCCCAAATTCATGGTTTTTCTCTTTTCTGCATTTTATCCAACCTCCTGCCTCCCTGCTGAGACACTGCTGCTCCTAAACGATTACTCCCTTTTGCCACAGAGCAGGGGAACATGAAGAAATGGACATCAAACAGGACTGTAAGCCAGCCCTGAAGGTACTTCACACTTAGCACATCTGGCTGCATAAAGCAAAATGAAATACACATGTATTTCTTTTAACTGTTTACAGTTCTCATTTAATTACTATGCACGGCAGCCTGTTCTGTAACAGGCTTCTGCACAAGCCTGTGCAGATGCAAATATAGAGGGAGAAAAAACCTGAATGATTTGCCAGAAGCTGGAGCAACTACAAACAAACCATCCTGAAGAGTTTTCTCAGTTCATCTGGATTGTAAGGCAAAATTTCTGCAGTGCCAGCTGGTAAAAATCAAAGTCTTTACAGAGGTATATTCAGTGTTCTCCTTCAAGTCTTGTACATCGGATGAATAAATGATGACTAAATCATCTGCTTGAATTCTAGAGCTGGGGAAATAGGAGATTATATTTTCAGGTATATGGTGATTTCTGACTTTAACAAGCAGCTTTGGGACATCTCACAAGTTCACTGCACCACCACCAACTCTTTCTCCCCCTAACACATCAAAGCCTGCAAACATAACCTAGGAAAAATTAAATCAAAATGGGTAAAGCCTAGCAAAGTTAAAAATAGGAGAAATGTTACAACAGAAAATATTAGGCAGCACTAACTTCCAGACAGCTGCAGCCCCCCCACCCTGCTTTTCCTGCCCTCCCTGCACCCTTCCAGGGTGCCAACAGCCTCATCTGTGGCAGAGTCAGCCTGGTCCACATGTGCATATACTACCCATGCTCCCTCCCTACATTATGCTGCCTGTGCTTGGATACCATCATCCATTTTCATGTCCCTACCAGAAAAATGTTAGCTGTCACTTTTTCCACCACCAAGAGCCTCTGCTCATGGATGGTACAGCTATTCGGTGCATTACAAATGGCTGTTCACTCTGAAAATGAGAGCAGAGAGCACTTAGTAACAGGGATGTGGTCCAAAGCTCAATTAATTTATATTGTAAAAACGTATTAAGTTTCAATTTAGGCCTTTCAAAGCAGCAGGAGCTATCCATCAACGGCCATGCAACCCTCACTGTTAATAATTGGCCAATTTGCTAAACTGCATGGATGAAGTTGTAGTTAATGACAAATGTCTTGTCAGCATGCTACATTTGAAAACCACAAATTAGGAAAACATCTGCTTAAATCCAAAGTATGACTAAGAGAAAATGAATGGGTTTCATATTTAACATTTAACTTCCACTAACAACTGCAAGGCACATCTGTCTCCCAAAATACAGAGCGCCGTTTGGGTAAGTGCATCGTTATGTAATGACGAGACTCCCTGCCAGCACAAGCTGACACCAGTGTGCTTCGGAGCTGAGGTGCCTTTTGTTTCCCTCTGTGGTTCCATCAGCTACTCTCTGCCTTGCACTTACGGTGCAGCTTGCTGTAAATTTTCGATGAGAGTCAGGGCATAAACAGCCAAAACAACACAGAGGTTCTCAGAAATCTCAGCCCTTGAGATGCTGAGGACTCAAAAACGCTACTAAGGAAGACTGCAGGGGGTGAGGGGCTGTGCTAGGAGAGGATCTCACCGGGTTGTACACACTGCTGTCACTGCTGGGGAACGTAGCACACAGCCTTGCGGCCGGGCTGTACTGTGCCATCAGCATCTGGAACATACTGGTTTATGGTGTGCTGTGTGGGACTCGCCACAGCCCTGACAACTGTTTCATTTTACAACTGGTTATACCTTTTGTATGCTAAGCAAGCCATAAAACTTGTTTGAAAAGTTGTGTAGGGCATGCAAAAGCATATAGAGCGTGCCCAGTGGTCTTAAAATAAAAAGAAAAGCCAGCGGCCAGCATCTGATGTTTTCAGGCTCAGGAGCTGCGGGTGACTCCTGCTCCCAGCAATTTCATTCCACTGAGCTGCAAGCCTACGCAGCAGCATGCATATCTCGACAGCTGCAGCTGCTTCCCAACTCTGGTGACTACCTGCTGGACACACACACAGACTCCCTCTCACCAGTGAAACCAACTCACTTGACACTGTCGCAATGAAGTTCCTTTAGCCTCCTCTTATTTTGACCAACTTTGGAGCACTGCCTCTATGAAAACCTGCCAGCACCTAAGTAATGCCCTGCCTGAGCTTTCCATGGCTGGGCACACCTGAGGTACTTGCTGCTACCCAGCTTTGCAATCACTTTTTGGGCTCTGCAGCTGGGCATGAGCAGTGGTGGTCGACAGCTGCCTCTGGTCAACAGCTTTTGGGCCCTGCTGTGGAGCAGCACAACACCCTGTTCCCTGCCGGCTTCATTCTTGGATTGCAAGCAAGCAGTGAGGAAGGCTGAGGGTCTGCGGGGAGTCCCAGCAGAAAAAGCAAATGCTGTAAGGAGGAACTGCAGCCTCCAAGCCACTTGTAGAGGGACAGAATTAGTGAGGAGGGTTGCTCCCATACACCAATAGGTTAGGAAATGGCCACAGCTTCAAAATCCAGCTGCCTGTTATGAATTTCCAGATTTCAGGGTGTTTCAGGTTGCAGGCACTATCCTCCCACAGCAGAAACAGAATATTCTATCATCTAATCAAGGCAGTTCATGTTCACGGATCAGTGGGAAAAGCAGATACACAGATGGGAAGTTGAGGGGGAAGAGCTATGTATAAACATCTTTCAGAATAACACTCAAATTTGAGAGTTTCTGTTCTGTTACGAATTGTAGCGTAAGAGGCACACGGGGCAGAGCACACAGCTTTGAAATTATCTTTCCCTCTTTCTGTTCTACAATCATAATATTTATGCACTTCATAATATAATTTTGCAAATAATTCTGCTACAGATTTACTAAACTATAAGAAATCACAAACGTGGAGATAGCACTCAGCTAAGCCATTTTGCAGGGGCCATTCACCAGTTGTACACACACACCTCCCACCTCAGCTAGTCCTCAGGTTACAAAAACACAGCCCCCACCCGCTCGTGGGGGGTCTCTGCCACAAGACGATTCAAAGCAGCTGAATAAAAGTCTCGTTCTCCATTGAGCGCCCTGGGATTTCGCCCGCGTCAGCCAAAGTTTGCTCCATCCCATGCAAAACATTCCCAATTATAAGGTCAGTGATGCAAAAAGTAAACTGAAGTTTCCCTATTTATTTATTTAACTTTAGTAGACTGCTGGCATAGCCCAGCTGTACACTTTGCACAACCAGGAAAACCAGAAGCAGTCTTTCTTTACCAAAACAAGGACGGGCAGGAGTGTTGGTGCACAGCTTCAACAAAGACAGCCATAAAGCAGGCGAGTTTTCACACAGCTCTAGGAGACAGGACTTGATACGCATCGACTGCTACAATGCTTACAATGAGATTACAAACACTATTGGCGAGGCTATATTGCTATAAATCAATTCAACCCTTCTGCTATCCCTGTAATCTATTATGCTCTTAGCATCCAAGACCAGTGAGCAATACAGAGTGTCACAGATAAAATATTTAGATGGCTGGATTATTTGAGTAATCCTCTCTGTGAGAGTGATGAAAAGGTTGAACACAACACACATCCGCCAGGACAAATCAACAACCTGGGGCTTGATTTTCAAATGACAACATTAAGGATTTTGAAGTGTTGCATAGCACTTTATTTAAGAAATAAATTTAAAATCTTAACTAATCAAGTTAAGATGTTAGCTGCAGCTGTTTATTTGGGAACTATTTATACTTGCCAATATTCAAAATACTACATAGAGTGTGAATTTGAATATTTAAAAACCCAACAGACTCATTCGCAGAAGTGCAGAATTTTTTTTCTTACACATCTTCTAAGGTTTTTACATTCCCTCCCTGATGACACATTTGACTTCACATATAATTAGGTCTACCTTCCAAATCTTTGAAAGATAATTTTGTAATTTTTTTGCTCCAAAATGTGCACTGCTTTTCCAAGCACAGGATTAGAGTTAAGACCATATTTGCAACAGCATGCTGGTTTTTCATCCATTAAAGTTATTTCTGAATCATTTTTTTTCCAACAGTTAGTAAACTAAATTTTTTATTTGTGACTCCTGAATACATCAAAGATAGTGCCAAAGAAACATTCAGGTTGGAAAAGACCCTCAGGATCACCAAGTCCAACTGATAAGACAACCATTTCCTAATTATCCAAACACAAAATCTGTTATATTCTGTTACACAGAAGTCTGAACCTCCCTTTCCTGTAATGCTTCACTTACTCAAAACACAGGAGGCTACCTTCTCCAAAATTCATACAGAACAACTCCAGTTGTACTAAAAAAAACAAATAAAAAGCCCTTAAAAAAGAAAGGATTAATTGTAATATTGGAGAAGTTGATGAAGGGTAAAGCTTGTCTTTGAACAAAAATGTAACATTTGACAGTGAGATTACAGGTTTGCATGTGAGGATAGGGTTTGGCCTCTTGAATTGAAAGGGAACTGTAAAGCCGCTTTTCAAACACTGGTAGCAGTAAAGACAGAGCTCAGCAATACCAACAACCTATGTGAATTATTAGAACTGCTGTAATAATAATATCAGTATAATAATTATGTTTTATACTATGCTATTGAGCTCATCTTTTTAATAATAGAGGGTTTATGTTCATTTTTGCTTGTTGAGTAAGCCCAACGTCAATGTTTAACACAGATTGGAGCACCACTGGTTCCAAAATGGACACAAACTTTTTCCTATATTCTAGATTACATCTAACAACACTAAATGACTGTTTACTTTCTTTTCAGCTTCACAAAAAGTTCTGTGAGTTTTAGTAAAATTACTTTCTTGTCATGGAAAGTAACTCTGCTGAAAGGGGAAATCCCCCCACCTTTACGATTTAAGCTCTGAAATCTTCTGCCACCAAACCTTTATTTATTTATTTTTTCCTCCTGAATTCTGGTTAGAAATTATTGAAGGAAAAAAAAAATAGATCAAGTTTCACAGTAAGTTCAGCTAATGATAGGGAGCACTAAAAACCTTAAGCTACTTTAATACATTTATAAGCTGCAAGTAAAACCCTTCTTTATCCCAAATAACGATTTCTAAAGCCCTTCGTTATACTACTGACAGAGTAAAAATAAAGCAGCAGCCAATGTATACAGGTGCTCTGCCAAGCAAGTTTTGTGTAAGTTTGCCAATGGTTAAACCATTATCTGCACACCCACCCAACCTAGCAGTTAGCTGGAGGATGAAATATAAAAATGTTAACAGTGTTAACAGAGAGCTGATAAACTCAAGGTTTACAGAGCTGGTAAGGGTTAAGGGCCTGCCTCCTGCTGAGAACCTTTTTCACTCATTTGAAACTTTTTGCCAGTATGTTTTTGGCCTTTGTTTGTATGTAGATTACATCAAGCAATTTCCACCGGGAAAGGGACAAGATAAAGGGACAAGCACAGTGGCTCTATATTGGATAATGGTTGCTATCACAGAAATGAAGTTGGAAATTATCTTAGGAGGATGGTTAGACCAGTTCCAGGGGTAGGATCAAGCTGAATTCAACCACTTCTGACATATTCACTTCACCTGCTCTCAGAAGCCTTCTTTGGTGGAGATTTCATGACCTTCAGTGACAATTAATTGCTCAACACCTCTTCGTCTAATACAGCTCCTCTTAAAGCCTGTGGTGGCTGCCTGCATAAAGCAGTTTTCCCGTGCACACACAGAAGGGCTTCTCTTAGCTTCCTGCAGCTGCTATCAAATCTTCTCTACAAACATTCCAGCTCTTTTCTCTACACATTTTATGTGTCGCATTTGTTTGTAATTCTCAGTATGACTGTTTGTCTTTTTTTACCAGCACAGCCCCTTTCCTGAAATTCTGCGCAGAGATGTCGGTTGGGAGGGGGCCTGGAGCTCAGCTGGTCTGACTTCCCATGCTGGAAAGGTTAGCTCAGTCCTTTCTCCTTTTGACTGTCCATTGGATTTATCATATGACCATTTCATATGGTCTTCATCAATATAGCATTCAGGTATTTCAGGATTACTCTGGATTCCCTCCAGTACTGCCTCTGAAGCACTTGTAAATCCTCTCCTCTTAGCACTAGCTGCAGACTTCAAGGATAATCTGTTCATTCAAGTCACCAGTGAAAGTGTCAGAGAGACTACAGACTACTTCCAAGAACAGAACCATGATCCACAATGCATCTTTCCATTTTCTCTCCAAACACCAGTAGCCCAAGGGCATTTTATGTGCCTTTCAGCTCTGCTTTGGTTGCCAAAGAGACCATGCTCTTTCCTCCCTGACAGTCACCTCTGCTAAAGAAAAAAACAAAATCAACCAAACACTTTCCCTCTCCACCAAAAAAAATCCCCCACAAACCAACAACAACAAAACAAACAAACAAAACCACAAAAAAACCCCACAACAATTCCTGTTTGCATTTGCAAGAATAAAAGACTAGATCATCATCTCTGATGAGACTGATTTATTAACAGCTGTTCTCTATGGCTCTGCGAGAGTTGTTTTGGACTGTTTGAAAATCAACTGTGTGTTCTGGTTTCTTTACAAAAACACTTGTTTCTATTTGATTTAGCTGTTTTCAAATGCTGAATCTAGTGCCTCAGACGACAGCCCACACTTAAAGGGTGAGAACGAAAAAACCAAGCACCACCAAAGTCTGTACCAGCCATCACACTTCCTCCCCTTGTTATTCAGTATGCGTTTTACCCTGAAAATGTGTTTCTTACATTGTGTGGAACTCCAGATTGCATAGTGGGCTTATTTCTGCTTTCCCTCGTGCAACACATCTCTCCATAAATATTTAATTAGGCAAAGTTCAAACTCCCTTTAAGTAAATGATGTAGCAAGTGGATGTACGACCTAAAATAAGGTTATAGATAATGATTTTCAGAAGTTGGGACAGTTATCATTTTGTCTTGTGACATTTAAATGTTGTTTGGTTTTGGTGATGTGCCACAGTACGTCAAAGATGTCTCTGAGGATTAGTGTGCACACGGGAACGTGGGTCTACATTTCCAATTTCAGTAGGCAGCCATACAAATTCCTTTTAGCTATAACGCAACAGCTTCCCAACACAACGTAATCCTTTACCGAAGTCAAAGAAATAGATCTTTTAAAAGTCCTTTTTAAATGTATGCTAAAACCTGACAGAAATAGCTACAGTACTAAAACCATGCCCTCTATAACACATTGCAGAGACCTACATTAGCAGAGAAATTGAGTCAACAGTTTTATGGAGCTTTCAGGCGATCCTGTGACAGTCTGGCTGTGCCCACACCTCCTTTCCCAGCACCCTGCCTGCAATAGCTCTTATTATCCAGGCTTCTAAAGTCCGTTATCGTGCAATGTTCCCAGGACAGACTAACCCTGCCAACCAGCACCTCAACAGGTGCTGCAAGAACCCCTCCTGTAAAAAGGGCTGTTGGGGGTCCACAATAAACTCATCATCCCAACAGCCGCTGTGGTTCCGGTGCAGCTGGCAGTGCCGGTGGTGTGTAGCCATCCCCGGTGCAAGGCCAAGGGGCACTGGAGGCCTTTTGGAACATGAAAAGCAGGAGAAAGGGTGGTATAGGCAGTAATGCAAATCCATAGGATAAGCGAAGAGGCTGGGACCAGGATTAGCTTTGGCAGAGCCAGGTAAACCCAGCAGGTATAGGGTCAGTGGCTCCAGCAAATGCACCCCAGCTTTGAGGGCTGTATGCCTGCTTCTCCGTATCATGGCTCCGTGTTTGCAGTGCTGTTGCAGGCTCCTCTTGAAAATAAATCTGGGGAGAAATTACCTGGAAAACTTACTACAGTTTAATAACAATTAAAAAAAAAAAAAAAGAAAGAAAATGCCACCTTTAAAAAAAAAAAAAAAAACCCAAACAAAAAACACCCAACACAAAATCCCCCAAAAAAGAGCCTCCCCGAACCTCCAAGAAACCAAGTCATAATCCGTTCAAAGGCGTTTTGCACAAGCACATAGACAAAAATAATCTCAAAAAAATAATCCTCAGCATACAATCCTTACTACAAAAGACATTACAGTAGTATCTGAATGTACTTTCTACCGATGTGCTGTTTTTTTCATGGTACTGTAAACCACTACAAGAATAATAAGTTGGAGCGTATCAGTATCTCGCGCTGCCTGGAGGCACAGCCATTTGCATTTGTGTGTGGAAAGCAGGAATAATGTGGTAGGCATGTTATTAATTCCTCATTTGAATAAATCAGGTATTTTTCATAGTAATAGAAGACGGTATAAGAGCCCTCTTACAAAGGTAGTGCTTTCAGTTTCTAGACAGGAAAGTGCGGAAAGAGTAAAGTACTAAGAAAGATTTTTAAGTAGCTTCATTTGTGCTCAAAGAAATGGCTGCCATTTGTGGGAAAATCCCCAAAACATTAAACTCCTCTTTTATTTTTAAATATTAATCCAAATGATATATTTGAAAAGATCATGGAACGGCATACTAGTAAATTCAGTTGCTAGAAGAACACTAGTCAGTGTTTGTAACGATAATGGCACAGGCTATAGAAATCATGCACAAACCTGAGCTCTTCTGTTTGTCCTCTAGGTCAGCTGAAGAGAGACAACTTGTGACTAAAACTCACTCAGAAGCACCACAATCACTTACTAATTAATCTATCACCACCTCCTCCAAAAGCTGTTTAAATGCTACTATGCACCATAGCACAAGAGAGCTCAAGAAGAAACACTGAAACAGTTCCTGTCTAAAAGCGGTCAGTGCAATTTGTTTTCTGTTCCTGTCTAAAGCGGTCGGTATGATTTGCTTTCTCTTTAGTGCTGATACTTAGAATGAAACAATCTAAAGTAATTAATTAAAAATAAACAAACAACAAGAAGAAATGTCCCAAAAACCCCAAACCAACCAACTGAAAATCAAAACCAAAGAAACCAAAGCTTTGCTTATTTTTAAATCAGATTTTTTATTAGAAAACCAGAACCTCCATGGATTTCCTAAGTTACATATTACATAACTAGACACTTAGGCCTATTTTTCAGTTTCCCTTTAATGTATATTTTAAAAGCACATAAATGGTATAAACCCCTATTGTTCACATACCCACATGCATAACTGGTATACAGAAATTACACATGAATCTTACACAGCCTAGGTCTAATTCAGTGCTTACTGAACTGTTCTGCAAAGCCCTTCCTGATTTCACTGTAGCAAAAGCAATGTTCCTCTATCTCTTTTCAGTTATATTTACTTTAAGCATAAAACATCAAAGAAGATTGTTCTTTTCATGATCTCTTTGAAATCAGCATTTAACACTAGGTCGTAGTATTAATACTGTTACATGGAAGTAACTCAGTGTATCTTAGCCTAGAAGATTTTATTATCTATCTTGCAATGAACGTTGCATTGCTCACTTTAACAGATCACAGTTTCCATGCTAAAGAAATTTTAATGTGAATCTTAAAAGATACATAGGAGATTTTGTTTATTTTTCTCATATTAAAGGGTAGTAGTTGGTATGAATCAGACCTGAACGTGTTCCTTCTGGCAGAAAACAGCCTGTGCCAGAACTGCTGGAACTCTTTAGCTTTCAGAAGTTTAATTTATTGTCTTGAATAATAAACTTCCATTCAATCAACCTTGTGTAAGAAAACAAACCAGGACGGTGCTTAAATCTTGAACAAGGACCAAAAGAGTTTTCCACAAAGGAAACAAAATTGGGAGAGGCATTTTATATTAAATCATGTCAATTATTTTGTTCTACCTTTTTGTCTGCCTTCAGGATTAATTAGGAGTCACTGACAGTGAATGTGCTCCAAGCTCGGCACGGAAAAATTGATTAGTATACCAAGATGGAAAATAATCAGTTCTTGATGAAAAAATATCAGGTTTCAGAACACTACATGTGGCAGCTGTGAGGAAAGAAAAAGTGCGAAGATATTAACCTGTCCATAACACTCAGCTGGGCATTCACCTAGTCCTGCTGACAAAACTGTCAATGCAGACGGCCAGCCACTACTTTTTGGTTAAGCAGTACCTTACTCCCTCTCAACTTTTTCTTGCTGGTTTTGTGCATCTTTACTATACCGCACATAATGCTCTACTCAGTAGCTGTTGTCTATGTGTGCCATCTGCTTCCACAACAAAAAAATAGGTTTTAATTCATTCTGCTGGCCTGCATAATAGATGTCACACCTTGTGTTACTACTTTTAACTGCAAAACACTCTGGAACTCAGATGCAGTTTTTCTGTGTGATAAGATAAATAAGAAAGTTGTGACCGCTGTTGTTTTTTTGTTTTGTTGTTTGCTTTTTTGTTTCCCAAATAGTATATAATGATTTTATTTTAAATTACCTTATTTGTTTCTCACCTTTTACTTCTGAAAGTAAAAAGCTGTCTTGAAATACATAGTATCAATTATTAAAACAAAATGAAAACAAAAAAAGAAAAAACCAATAACATCACTCTGATTTTTTTTTTTTTTCATTGCAAGGAACTCAATTCACAGTCTAATGACAGCATTTCCAAATTCAACCATCTTTGAAATATTCTGGTATTTTGACCTCTTTTATGTTTCACAAATAATTCTTTGCCCACTGGTTATAAACAGAACGAATAAAATTCTGCTTTGTATCTACCCACACAGACTACGAGACTTATTACAGGGTGGCTAACCATGGCAAATCAGTAGGATACAATTTGGTGTGGAATGCCTTTTAAAGTACAAAAGCCCTGGTATTACAAAAAAAGCTATGCACTATAAGGAGCTAAGGCACAAACCAGATCGTATTGTTAATCTGAAATCCCAGTTAGCTGCTACTGCCAGAGCTGCAGATGCAGATCCCTTTTCCCTTCACCACAGAAAGGGATGAACTTTCAAATTCAATTTTAAAGACCGCCAAGATATTCCGCTTGGCAGATCAGTGTCCCTCCTTGCTGGGGACGGGGAAGGCAGGCACTTGGGTGCAGCGATGAGAAGAAGGGGGTGACACGACAAGATCTTACCTTCTTGCAACATATAAAGCTGCCGGGAGCAGCGAGCTGGTGCAGAGGAAGCACGGCCAGGAACCAATGTCAGAGTTGCGCACATGTCTCCTGGTAACATCCCGCTGACATTTTACCTTCTTTCTGTCCCCCAACTATTTACAAGCTTCTTTCCAGAAAGTCGTAACTTTAGGAAAGAAAAAACCAAAACAAAACAAACAAAACACCACAACCAAACCACCCCACCCCAAATGGAGGACTGGAAGGCGGATCACGTGGCTGCCAGGAGCCGGTCTTGTTGCATTACACACAGCAAGTGTGGATGGCAAACAATATCGGTTGATGTTTATGCCATATGTTCTCGGTTTCTTCATGTATCAGCACCAAAATCTTGCTTCTACACAGTGTAATGCCATAATCTTACCAGGGAGAGGGTCACAGTCTACTTAGGTGAACTGTGGAATAAACACGAAACTCTAACGAAGACTAAGGACTGACTTTTACAAAGCAAGTCCAGCAGTACTCGGCTGAGGTCTTAACAATTTCTTAAAACATGCAGTCAAATATATCGTGTTTTAACCCCTGAACAATTTGTCTGTGTTCAGGTTGGCTGCCTCCTAAGGACAGTTGAGGTTTTGAGGAGAGACAGTGTTCTCATTTGGGCTAATATCACTGTTCAAGTCAGCTATCTGCCTGCTCTGAAAGGAAATTCATCATTCAGCACTAATCCGCTCCCCCAAATGCATGCGAGTGTTGTCCTGTGCCATGGGCTCTGCTGGGACTCTAAAGCAAGAGTGAAATCTGTACATCCTTAATTCAGAAATTGACAAGCGCTCTCAGCAGGTCTCTGCTCATTGCTGAACCAAATATGCTAAACCAGAGCTCTGAGAGAAGAAATTTTGCACCTTCCTAAATCAAAATAGTTTATGCTTTGTATCACAGTATTCAAAAAAGTTAACAGAGACACAAAACAATGTGCTTTTCCTCTCCCTACTTCTAACATACCAGAGTGTGTGTGTATTTAGATAGATAGATAGATATAAAAATCAATTAAGAACAAATGAGCTATTTTCCTATACCCAAAGATCAAAATAAGACAAATATTCCTATTTTTGCCCAGGGTACATTAGTCCCTTCAGCCCATCAGATCACTCTCTTTACAGCGGTTTAGCTGGCCACTCTACTAACCTCTTGGGACACAGCAAGAGCTTGTTAAACTTACTTTTTGCAATTAACAGAATTACTTTGGAAACCTTGCACAGTAGCAGTTGCATTCTATATGTAACACGATCCTTCTACAGAAGATCCCATTTTCAAAACTGCTTTGCAGTAAGTCTGTGAATATGCGTCTCCTACCTTTAAAAAACTGATTATAATTCAGCGACACTTCACACTTGGTCAAGGTAGAACCTGGAAGGGGGTTTCCATCCATGTCTTTCAGTTTGGTTCTTGCCTTCTTCCTTCCTTCCTTCCCATACCATGTTAGAAAGCTCTCCCCACTTCTCCAAAGCAGAAAACTACTGTTAAAGTTTCTGGCATTTCTCCAAATAGAAAAAAAAAAAAAAAACCAAAACAACCAATCTTTAAGAGGTGGCTAAGACTGTGACTGAAAGGAGAAAGTTGCCTAACAGGTGGTTCAAGTGTGCTCCTTCACACATGCAACTCCTATCAGGAAACAGCAGAAAATTCAGGGGAAGGAGAAGGAATTAGTAAAACCTACGGGGGCTTTTCTACAGCCTGTCACATCTCCCCCTGGCACAGACACCCTCATGCTCTCCTCTGCATCTGCATTACATTAAACAGGATGAAGAAACACAAACCAACTTTCACTCGAATTTGAACTCTCCATTTCATGTCACTCTCAGGACAATCACGTGAAACGCATATGGCAAGTTCAGCCTGGGAACCGTGCTGGGACCTTTCCGGCCAGGAGCAGAGCTAATCCTCACCGCTGCCCGCATATGGCTTGCGACTGAACGCTGCAGGTTCCTCCCCGCTTGCAGCTGCTGGCCCAATCGGTAGCATGGGCAGGGCTGACCAACTGCACTGTGTCAGCAGACGGACTAGCATTTTTTCCACGGAGCCAGAGCAGGCCAACGACTGAGAAAAGCAAGGCGAGTAACACAGCGATTTGATTTCAGACAACGCTACCTTGCAGGCAGGCTGCATGTTCGCTGATCTCTCCGGAGATGGAAAAGATTCACTCTCGCAGCTCTGCGGTTTTCCCTAACCTGTCATCAGATACTCGTGTTTCGCTTTACACCCAGGAAAAGAACTCGCCCCAAAACAACAGCGTTCCAGGCAATTTGACAAATCTCATCCCTGTGGCATGCCCTTGCCTCATCTATCTGCTGAGCTGAGGAAACAGAAGAAACAAGCAGCTAGTATTCTTCACTCCCCTTCTGCCCCCACCAACCCTGAGGGTTCAGAATATTATTCTGAATCAATCAGCTAAAATCCTCTATAACGTGCCTCCCCAGTCTTTTTCACTGCCTTCATTAAAAGTGTTCAAAAAAAAGTAAATGTTACTTTTGAAAGTGAATCCACTTCAGAGAGAGACAGTGCAGCCTCCGAACTGACTTACTTTCACCTGAGAACCTCTCCATTGTTTTCAGATAGGAATGATGTGCTAATTTCAATATAGAATCATAGAATGGTAAGGTTGGAAGTGACCTCGAAGATCATCCAGCTCCAACCCCCTGCCACAGGCAGGGACACTTCCCACTAGAACAGGTCCATCCAACCTGGCCTTGAACACCTCCAGGGAGGGAGCAGCCACAACCTCCCTGGGCAACCTGTGCCAGTGCCTCACCACCCTCACTGCAAAGAACTTCTTCCTCCTAACATCCAGTCTAAATCTCCCCTCTGCCAGTTTAAACCCATTGCCCCTCGTCCTGTCATTACAAGACCTTGTCAATAGTCCCTCCCCAGCCTTCCTGTAGGCCCCCTTCAGATACTGGAAGGCTACTCTAAGGTCTCCTGGAAGCCTTCTCTTCTCCAGGCTGCAGAGCCCCAACTCTCTCAGCCTGTCCTCATAGCAGAGCTGCTGTAGCACTCTGATCATCTTCGTGGCCCTCCTCTGGACCTGCTCCAACAGTTCCATGTCCTTCCTGTGCTGGGGGCTCCAGAACTGTCCACAGTACTCCATGTTTGTAAGCACACGCTAAGTCTCCCAACTGCCTGACGACTTCTCCTAAGGTGGTATCATGTTTCCAGAGGCTGGTGAGACTAGAGGCAGGCCTTAAGTGTTATTTGGGGTAAAGAGAAAAAGAGAGGTGGAAAAAAGAAATCATTGAGGCTACTCTATCACCAAATAAACAAACAAACAAAACTGCAGAGAAAAGTAACGAAGCTAAGAACAAATTTTTAACATGTGGTGAAAAATCATGGAGTTAAAGGCAATAATATATCTGATGAGGAGCTGGAACTTGTGGTGCAGCTTTTTAGGAGATTTTGCTCCCTAATGCTTTACTTGTGGATCATTCAGGCATGCCCTTCTAAATGAGGCATCGATCTTTTCATATAAGTGCCTAGCATAACCTCTGGACTCTGATATCTCTTAATGCACAAAAGTATTTTCAGATTTTGCACCATCTCTGGAGCTTCTGGATCACATTATTTCTGTTACAAAAGCCATCAATATGTCATTTGGAAAAGATCCTGAATAGTCAGAGGCATTGACGCAAGCCAAGCAGGGTTGTGATGGATCAGTTTGAATATTCAAACAGCAGAATGGGAAAGAAAAAAAAAAAAAAAAACAACCAAGATCTCCAGATATGGCAGCATCCCCACTCAGAGGAGATTATTGAATAAATGCCACATCCTGATGCCTGGATGGAACTTGAGCTGAAAATCTTCTGGCATAAACCACCATCTACAGGGTGGGGGGTGGAAAAGCTTATCTCCATATTCCACAAAAATGAGCTTCATAGTCACGCTTCCTAGACTACTCTAAGAAATGAGACACTGGCAGACAGACAGAATTGTGGTTAGATCTGATGTAAGAATTTCCTTATTTCTGTAATTGTCAAATAAGTTCATTTGGAGAAGTTTGCTACATCCATCTCAGTTTTTATAACGACATACACAGTAAACAGAGCACTGTTTTCTTCCCTCAGGGAAGAAGACATAAAGAAGCAGTCTTCACAGTTCGTGCAGAAAACTTCACATGTAATTCTTCTGCTTTTACTCACAGCCAGTGAGTAAAAAGCTGAGCTCTCATCCCACTCCATACAGTAATATTCAAACAAATGACTGAAGAACATCCAGCTACAATTTCTTTTGCAGCCAGCATCACAGCTGGATTTGGCCAGAAGAGCAAACAAGCTTCCTTACTAAGACTAAAATCAGACAACTTCACCTACAGCTTCTTTATGACAGACAGGAAAATTGCATATCTGTTTTTCATGTCTATATCTCAACTGACACATTAAGGCCAGAAATGCTCCACTGAACTGTGGTTCTAAAATCTTAGGGTGCTTGGACATCAGCATTTTTTGAAGGGTGATTAACAAATTCATTTGAAGTTCATAAATACTTTTTAACATTACATCAAGAAACAGTGACAAACCTTATCATAGTCTTCTAGGATTACGAGTCAATAATGTTTCATAACAGTTAGATATTAAACCAGGCCCATATCAACATTTCTGACTTCTTTCTTTGATTGATCAAGTTTTTGTAGAGAGTAAGGCATCAGAGATTGGCAGCACCAAATCTAACTGCTGATATAAACTATGAAGACTACTGTCAGGGCCACTCCTGCTCCCTGGCCTCTGACCTGCTGGAGTCAGTTGTAAAATCTGGTTTGGGGAAGGTCAAAGCACCCTCTGAGTGTCACATGATGACAGCTGTGTTACCACTAAGGTCAGATTCAATTGTTGAATGGCCCTTCCTAGTCAAGAAAATCACTACTGAGCTGAGACAAGCAAGTGCAAACCTCTGAACACCCAGACGGAAGTGCACAGGATTCGCTCGTGTGTCCACCATCCACGCTTGTTCTGTACCTAGTTCAGCTACTATGTTAATCAAATGCTTTAATACAAGTATTTCAGCTCCATGGAAAATATGATTTAGCAGAGAAAATAGATTTTAAACAGGACCAGAAAATCCCCAGTTGCCCACGTGTGCAACGTGGGCTAAAGATTGCAGAGAAATGCTGGCCTTTTGCACTACTGCTGGTTGGCTCCCATCTCCAATCAGATGACAACTTCCTGCTGATGTTTTTCCTGCTTCTCTGTCATTGCTACTGAGTTTTGTATTGCAGTCCACAGTGAGGCATAGGAAGTTTCATGTAAACATGAGGAGGAATTTTTTCCACTATGAGGGTGACAGAAGGCTAGAACAGGCTGCCCAGAGTGGTTGTGGAGTCTCCCTCTCTGGAGATATTCAAACCCTGCCTGGATGCGTTCCTGTGTGATCTGGTCTAGGCGATCCTGCTCTGGCAGGGGGGTTGGACTGGATGAGCTTTCAAGGTCCCTTCCAGCCCCTGACATTCTGTAATTCTGTGACTACAATGACTCATTATCACACAAGGGAACAACCTGATGGAAGGAACAGCAGCTGAAAATAATGTAAGCATCAAGCACAATTATAAAGACGTCTTGCGTAGTTTTGAGAGGTGCCTCATCTTTTAATTACCTAATTGGATTACCTAAAATTCTCCTGCACAACCAATCACTCTTGAAGTCTGTCTCTCTCATCAGATATAGTAAGCCTTCAGTTGGGTCTTCTGACTCTGATCTGGACTGTGGGCCCTGTGTCAGTAATTTTTAGATGCTTTTGCCTCTTCATTTGTCTACTGAAGGCAAAGTCTCCATTCACCATTGAAGTTTGAAAGAGAATAATACACATAAACTCTGCTGCCTACTCCAGCATTACCATACAGATAACTTAAAGAAGGTTACTCAGAAATCACTAAACTCAGTAATGAAGCCTTTACTTGGGTTTTGTCTCATCTAGCCATACATCTGTAAAAGGATATAGCTTAGCTAGGTTTTTACCAATGCAAGATGCTGTTTTCTGAAAGATATTTTGTTTTGCTCAGCTCTTTTCACCAAATGCAAGGCACCATTTTTGCACAAGTATTGCAGAGCTGCCATCAATTTGCAGCAAAGATTAATTAATTTTCTCCTCTAGGAATGAGTGTGGGTCCCACAGCCCAGCTCTTCAGTATCTTTGTCAGAAGCATGCAGAGCTGCTCCAAAAAGCTCTTTCCCTGTCTTGTATGTCAGTCTTGGGGGGTGTGATGGAGACAGCCAGTCCCAAGTGCCATCTGCCACACTACATGTGAGCATCACACTTTGCTGGCCCTTGCATGCCTGGCTGGATTAGCCCATGTCAACAAGATATTTACACCCTTCCCTATATGGGCACATGCAGGGTGTCCAACTCCATATGCACCACGGGGGTGGGACTGGAGGGCTGGAGGCCTTGTGAAGGAACGCAAACCAATTTCTGAGTCTTGAAACAGGCTCAGGGGCCCTGGGAACACAGCCAGCACCATCCCCTGGGGCAGTCAGACACACTAAGGAGATTTTGTCCTGAACAGAAGCCTCCTGATAGCAAGGTGTAAGACAGTCCAGTGCTTCAGTACTGCCAGTTCTTTTGGCTCCTCAACTCTTCTCCTCTCTAGGTTTTGCACAGCTGGTGTGGTGAGTAGAGGTGCTTGAGCATCCAAAACTGATGCTAAAGAGGAAAGGTTCATGGACCTACTCAGCATGGAGTATCTTCAGGTTCTGTATGTGGTGCATTTATCACCAGATCTACAAAGGCAGGAGAGAGCAGAGCCAGATTATATTGGGTACTTCCCCTGCTGATTGCATTCTATGCTTGCTCTAGAGAAGGCTGCTGACACAGAGTACAAGGCAAGGATGTGCCAAGGGTCCTCCTGGTCTCCTGATCTGCAGGCAACAGCAGGTCTGTACACAGATCATGCAGTGGAGAGGACAGAAGTGTTAAATATGAAGCTAAAGGCCTAAGATGGTAAGTCTAAGGGCTGAGAAGAAAAGGAAGATGTCAACAGGAACACAAGCAGGATGGTTAACTAAAATCTATGTTCTTCCATCTGATACATACTCTTTAAGGAAACAAAGATGCTACAGTATTTTCCCATAAGGCAGCTGAATGCAAATACAAAATGCTGCACAAACCCCACAGAGATTTAAACATCAATACTAAGATATAGGATGAACCATTTCAGTAACACCTCCACTCTGCTGCTCCCCAGGAAAACATGCTGATATGAGCTGGGAAATCTGAGGAGCAGCTCATGTGATGCAGACTTCTGACATTCCCCTAGACATGACTAAGCTTAAACAAGTGGCATTATCTGGTGCATTTGAAAGCAAGATCTGAACAACAGGTTCATGGGGTTTTTTTGGTACTACACAAAATGTTCCATTTTGGGGTTTGTGAAGTGAAAGGTATTATGAATAAGCTAAAACTTGTCTGCGGCTTTCATGGTCTTGCCAGCTTGAACTTAGAAGAGTGCTAAGAGTTAACAACATGAATGTAAGGAGTAGTGAAAGCACTGATAACTAAGCTTACACTGCATCTCACCAAAATAACTATGATTCCTATTACAGAAAACACAACCTTCTCTAGAAATGGCACCTAAAGCCTGCACTCTTAGTCAGCTTGCTAAGTTTTACATCATTACAAACACTCTGATATTTAAAGTCTGCTGCTTCCAAAGGCAGAATTAAACAGTGGGTCTTCACAAATACTCTTTTCCAATCATGCATTCCAGTGTGATCTGTTCTAAGTGATCCTGCTGTGGCAGGGAGGCTGGACCAGATGATCTTTGGAGGTCCCTGACATTCTACAATCCTATGACCATGAAAAGCAAGTAAAAAGAAAATTAATATAAACCTATGATGTGAAGTTCAGACACTGCTAACCCTGAGGAACACAAAGCTCAAACAGCACCTCAGCCCCTGTGCAAGCACGCTCTAAGAGCTCACAGTGGTCTGCCCAGAGCTCTTGCATGGCAGTTTCTCTTATATTTAGCATGTGATTAATAATGGTCACCAGCCAGGTCAGAGCTCTGGGTGTCAAAATAATTCCTTCAGCAGCAAAAAAGCAGTGATGCCAGCTACCTCTTTATTGCTGAATTCTTCAAAGCACCTCATGTATAGCAATTCCAGAGGCTGTAACTACCCTCCTAAATCTGACATAAGCAAAAAGTTCTTTATTTTCTTATCACAGAATCACAAATACATTCAAGTTGGAAAAGACCCTCAGGATCACCAAGTCCAACCAATATCCCTACTCTACAAGGTTCACCCAAAACCGTACCCCCAAGCACCCCATCCAAACAGCTTTTAAATGCATCCAGGGTTGGTGACTCAACCACCTCCCCGGGCAGCCCATTCTTATGCCTGATAACTCTGAATTTTTTTCTCCTAACGTCTAGTCTAAACCTACCCAGTCACAGCTTGAGGCCATTCCCTCTTATTCTATCACTATTTACCTGAGAGAAGAGACCAGTACCAACCTCTCCACAACATCCTTTCAGGTAGCTGCAGACAGCAATGAGTGTTTTTTCTTTCTGACAGGAGAGTGGGGGGCAGACTTCACTACATTTAGACCACAAAATAAGAGGAAGTCCTCTCACTTTCCGGCTGAAATTATACACAGAAAAAAAAGAAACTTCAGGTTCAAAAGCCTTAACTGCAACTGCAAACCTGTTGTAATGCATTCCATCCTTTCATTATAACTGGGGTTTTTAAAGAGTTTTTAAAAACATATGCTTTGTGGAGTTAAACACAGCCTCTTCAAACAGAAAAGATGCATCGGTTTGCATCTAAAGAACCTGGTCATTTCTAATCATTCATACCTATTTTGCTTTTAGCTCAGGAAATAATTCTGATGCTTGCTAGCTGATGCTGCCACCCAATGGCTTTTTCGACATTAACAGCTCAGGAAAAGGAAAAAAAATAAACCAAACCAAACCACAACAAGAACAAAAAACCTCCCACCCCCCAAACCAACAAACGACAGGGGAAAAAAAAAAAGCAGATGTATTGTGGAAGTTCTGCAGTCCTGCTTTTGCTGTGGGAACAGAAAGCACCTGGGTAGGCCTCTTCCACTGAAAAGAACTTATGAAAAACTGCTATATAAAATGTATGTTAAGACCGCTCACTTTTAAAATGTGAAAACAGATCAAGGTTTCAGACTTTCAGCTGAAGATTCTTGCTGTTATCTCCAGCAATTAATACAGATGAGTGATTTGGCACACCTCTCCAGCCTGTCCAGGTCCCTTTGGATGGATCCCTGCCCTCTAGCAAGTCGACTGTGCCACACAGCTTGGTGTCATCTGCAAACTCGCTGAGGGTGCACTGATTCCTCTGTCCATGTCACTGACAAAGATGTTAAACAGCACTGGTCCCAGCACTGACCCCTGAGGGATGCCACTTGTCACTGGTCTCCAGGTGGACATTGTGCTATTGATCACCACTCTGAAGATGTCCCCTTGCTGCAGGAGATGGGACAAGCAGCTGTTTTCTCTTTCCCCTCGCATCCCACTCCCTGATCAGCAACAGGAGCTACCTCCAGGCAATATTTTTCCTATTCATAAATTCAGAGAATGGCTTGGGTTGGAAGGGGCCTTAAAGATTATCTAGTTCCAACCCCACTGCCATGAGCAGGGACACCCTCTGCTAGACCAGACTGCTCAAGGACTCTAGGAACATCTAAGAACCAACCCACATTTTCAGAGGGAGAAATTCAGTGTTTAGTTTGCACAGCAAGAAAATACTTTGTGCCAGGAGCTGTGACAGATCCTGGGTACCAGAGAGGGGAAGTTGTGTGGATAGAATCCCCTGCAAAAACTCTGCAGGCAGCTGTAAGCCTGGCTATACTACCTGATACAAAGTGAACACCAACTGACCCAACAGAGTTTTTAATTGACTGGAGAGAGAAGGATCCAACAAGTTATCTTGTGATCTCTGAATATGCATCTATGTAGAGGAAGTAAAATAGACTTCAAGAGAGAAGCAAAAGGATTCAAAAGGCCAAGACTAAGAAACTGAAAACTCTGGCTCCATTCCTGCAGTCAAGTTGACAAGAGATTTCCTTGCCCAAAAGTGGCAGGGACACCACAGTGGAGAAAGCACTACAAAGTTTCCTGTGAGGAAGGAGTTGATGGTTTGTCATCACCAGCCTGGTGTGGAAGAAGCCAGGGGTTTGTCATCGCTGATTTGGCAAGGAAGGAGACAGGGGTTTGTCATCAACAACCTGGCACACATCTTCAGCTTGCTTTTATGTAACAGAGGGGTTTCTCTTCCTGTATCCTCTCCAGTCCTAAGCAGTTCTAAAAGTGTCCTCCCACTTTAGCCTTTGACAGCTTGACTCTGTTTGACAG
Organism: Semnornis frantzii; assembly: GCA_013399775.1. NCBI lineage: Eukaryota > Metazoa > Chordata > Aves > Piciformes > Ramphastidae > Semnornis > Semnornis frantzii. The sequence continues at coordinate 32,066 of VWYK01118600.1, read as the reverse complement.
CACTAGTTCCCCTGCAGCCAGGGAGAGCTGTACAGTTGCACTATGGCCCTCACCAGAGCAAATCTCACACAAACACTAGCCTGGAACCACTCCTGGTTCCCCACCAAACACCAGCAACATGGGGAAAACCCCAGTGAGTAATGGTGAGACCTTGAGAGAGCAGGACCTCAACAAGAAAACCAAGCGATTATTTTTTCATCTGAAAGACGTCAAAGCACTACATGCAGCAGGAATGAGAGTCTGCATTACTAGCACAGAATTAACCAGGTTGGAAAAGACCCCTAGGATCATCGAGTCCAACCTATCACCTAATGCTTCTAATTAACTAAACCATGGCACTAAGTGCCTCATCCAGCCTCCTCTTAAACACCTCCAGGGACAGTGACTCCACCACCTCCCTGGGCAGCCCATTCCAATGCCAGTCACTCTTTCTGCGAAGAATTTCTTCCTAAAATCCAGCCTAAATCTGCCCTGGTGCAGTTTGAGACTATGTCCTTGTTCTGTCACTGGTTGCCTGGGAGAAGAGACCAACCCCACCTGGCTACAACCTCCATTTGGGTAGTTGTAGACAGCAATGAGGTCTCCACTGAGCCTCCTCTTCTCCAGGCTGCACACCCCCAGCTCCCTCAGCCACTCCTCACAGGGCTGTGCTCCAGCCCCCTCACCAGCCTTGGTGCCCTTCTCTGGACCCGTTCAAGCACCTCAACATCTTTCTTAAATTGAGGGGCCCAGAACTGGACACAGTACTCAAGGTGTGGCCCAACCTGCACTGAGTACAGGGGCAGAACAACTTCCCTGGTCCTTCCTGCTGGTCACATTATTCCTGATACAGGCCAGGATGCCATTTGCATTCTTGGCCACCTGGGCACATGCTACAAGTTCCTGATGATTTTACTTTAATGTAATATAATGCACGAAGTGTTGTCTGGTAACAAACGGGTTTTGTCTCATCTTGTTTTATTTTCTAGCTCTACAGATGTGTAGAGTGACAAAAACGTTTTCATGTTTCATTTGCAAACACCTTCGGTCTGGTCTAGTGGGCACATCCCTGCCCACGACTGTGGCGGTGGTGCTCTGTTGGTCTTTACGGTACATTCCAGCCCAAATCTTTCTATGATTCTATGTGCATTTGCTGTTTCAGAAGCAGTAATAGAAGAATTCCCTTCAATATAGCAGCAAATTGTTTTCCACCTGCAAATTGTATGTAGTAAGCAAAAAAAATAACCAAATCGTTTTGGAAACAAATTTATAAGTACTTTACTCTGCACTTGCAGTAGGTTAAGCTATCCACAAGGAGAACACTGTGATAATCGGAGTGGGAGGGGTGGGTTTTCCAACTGGTCTTAGTGATGTTCTAAAGAATCCTTTCTCCTCAGACTCATACTCGGTGAGTAAAAGTGGAACAACCACTAGATGGGGATGTCTGGCTTCGGAATGTGACAAACCCAAATGGAACCTGAGTCACCCTCTGCTAGAAAGCTTTTTCAGAGTATTAAGGAAAGAGCGGAAAGAGTCTGTGCACTTGGCCTCTCCTTGTCTTTCTGTGGATTGAGTGAAGGACAGATGAATGGATTCATACCACACAAGGGACAGATAAAGAGTATGAAAAGTAGAAAACACACAGAATGGTATCAAGTCGATGTGTGTATTCCCAACTGACCTGAAATAGGCTCAACAAATATCCAGACAAGATCCAACTGAGTGCATCTCCCCTAACCTCCTGGCATGTTCTGATCATCTTTCTTCCTTCTTAAGGTATCTTTTGTGGCTTCGCCTGTTCTTTGTCCTCCTCTTGTCTGCTTCTCCTCTTTTGTACCCTGCTACTCCTCTCCAGCGCACGATGACCAAACTTTTCTGCTTCTCCATCCATGTAATTTTACTCTCAGGTTACAGCTGTAACTTCAACACCTGTCTCCTGTCTCAGTTAATGAGACCCATTCGTACACTCACTCCTCCACAATGTTTGTATGGCTCCCACTCATTCAACCCATGACAAAGCTCCTGTACATATGTTCCCCCTCTTCAAATGGTTCCAGGGCATACAGGCTCTGTTCTTAGTTATCACCTTCACACTCTTCACAGCACTGCCAATGTCCTTTTCCTTCCTGCCTTATCAAGCTTTGGGGTTCACTTGCTTACTCTTCCCTCTTCCTCCTCATGAGTGCAATGCTCTCTGCATTGAAATCATAGAATGGTTTAGGCTGGAAGGGACCTCAAAGATCATCTAGTTCCAACCCCCTGCCATAGGCAGGGACACCTCCTGCTAGTACAGGTCACTCAAGGCCTCATCCAACCTGGCCTTGAACACCCCCAGGGAAGGAGCAGCCACAACCTCCCTGGGCAACCTGTGCCAGTGCCTCACCACCCTCACTGCAAACAACTTCCTCCTAACATCCAGTTTAAATCTCCCCTCTGCCAATTTAAATCCATTACTCTTCGTCCTGTCATTACAAGACCTTGTCAACAGCTCTTCCCCAGCCCTCCCACGGTCCATCTTCAGATACTGGAAGGCCACTACAAGGTCTCTTCAAAGCCTTCTCTTTTCCAGGCTGAAGAGCCCCAAATCTCATAGCCTGTCCTTATAGCAGAGCTGCTCCAGCCCTCTGATCATCTTTGTGGCCTCCTCTGGACTTGTTCCAATATTTCAATGTCCTTGTGTTGGGGGCTCCAGAACTGTACACAGTACTCCAGGTGGGGTCTCATGGGAGCAGAGTAAAGGGGGAGAATCGCCTCCTTTGCCCTGCTGTGGCCGTGCTTCTCTTGATGATCTCAGGTTTCTTTTCCCCCTATCTTCAAAACTCCTAATATTGCCCTTCTCTGCAGAGACTACAAGCAAGTGGCCAAAAAGCTCAGAGAGAAGTAGAGCAATAGAGAACTACTTGGAGATACTTAGAATACTTCATACATCGTTTAAAAATTCTAGTATACATCAAGAGAAGGATGCACACCAAAGACAGATTCCTTCTGTGTGTGCTCACCTTTACGTCTTGATCATAGCTTGTGATTGGCAAGAGAATCTGGTTACACTTTCCTGTAGATGCAGGAATGATCCATAAGTGAACATATTAGAGCTCCTGAGAAGTTTACAACAGTTTTTCATACAACAAACTCATAGAGGACATCTGGGGAAGCCCGTTAGAAATACGGACAGATTTGTGGGCACCTCCATTTAAAACAATGTTGTCTAAGGGGGGAAAAAAAAAGAAAAAAAAATTGTTATTAAAAAGTCTTCCATCAATTTAATGTGCAAAATCTTGGATTTATTTCTCGAGCATCAGAGGTGGCACGTTAGGTCAGGTCTGATATATTTTGTCATGGCTTTCAGTTTTCTGGAAAGTAAAGGTAAATGCAGCAAGCCCCACAGGCTGTATCCTTGACCTACCATTTATCTCAGCCAAAGATAAGGTACCTACCTCAACAGAGGGCACTCTGTTGGAGGAGAGAGGCCAGACTCACTCTCCACTGGGAATCTGCTATAATGTATTTCAGATCTGAAGTGCTGTTAGTGCTCATGTAGGAGTCTCAGTGCATTTACAATACAAGATTCAGCCCTAAATTTGCATGTGGACATGTCACACCACAGGGGCAGAGTCGACTTTTCCGATGTCATTAAAAACACAACCTCAAACTAAACTGCAAGGTGTGATCACGGTGTAAGCTGGTCAAGACCAAACTGGGTTGCTTAAATTGCTCCCCTAGCTTGCTTTCAACTGCAGGCACTGGCTACAATTCTAAAACTTCCATACATTCATGCTGGTAAATATTCAGACAGGTTCATTACAGACTCTCACACACTGTGCCATCTGACTGCAGAGAGGCATTTCACCAGTTGCAAGGCACAGCATTGCCCCATACGCTGGTCCTGCTCGGTGCTCTGTGCAGCCAATTATGCTGTGGAATTCCCTCTCATCAGGCATGAAGAAAATAATTCAACGCGTTATGCTTGAGCATACCAGTGTCTGGGTGGGCAATCGGATTTATTAAAAGAGTAACTACATGTGAGCATCAGAAAAGACTTTAACTACAGCTCCATGAAAGATCCTGTGCAGAGATCTCTTGAGGAGTTGTGGACAATACTCCCAAAAGGAAACCCGAAACCATCCTTGGAATTACAACATCATCCACTACAGCAAGGAAGCATAAAACAGCTCATTAGCAGCCTTATCAAGTGACAGACCTAAAGCCAGCTCCAAAGTTGCCCACACCTGTCTGCCTATAGTGCCTGCCAAAAAGCCAAATTCCAACAGAGAAAAAATCCTTATCCTTCTTCTACATCTGGATCTTGCAACTCTGATATGCTCCAGGGAACCACAGGTGTTAGACCAACAGGGTGCAAGGCTGGAGAGAAAAGATGAGAAGATGCTACAAGATCCTCCCCCTCAAATGAATGAATTCCACAGTACTGTGTTTTGAATGTGAAAACCTAAAATGCCATCCAAAATATGTAGTTTTTGAGTAGTAGTATTTTAAGCAGTACAATTTTACATACTCTAACAAAAATGACACCTGGGGCATTTCTAGTGCAGCTTGTTCTCTTATAACCTGAAAATGCATGAGCCCTACTATTATCTTAGGAACGAATTTACAGTGGCTCCCTGAGACAGACTAGGAGTAAACTGTATTAATAACATAATAGTTACTGTACATTTTCACACTGAACTCCAATATCTCAGTAAAACCCCCCAAGTATGAGAAAGCTGAACAGAACTCTTAAAAGCAGGCCAGAAAAATATTTACATGCCATCCTGAAGGATGATCTGAATACTTCATTAGTCTCCCAGGATCTCTTTCCTAGAAACAGTGGGGTTTCCTTAATGTGCTTTATATACAGGCTTCAGGAGTAATCTACCAAGAAATGTGATCATGAATCAGGAGAATTTAAACTAGCGACTGACATGCACACAAAAGCATCTATCAGAGTTTCAGTGACTGATTTTCCCTGGTCTACAAAGAGCACAGATGATATGGGTATCATAAAACACTTTGTAGAAGATGGGAACAGCCTCAGTTTGAAACCAGACATGTTTGTCCTCGTAGGAATCTTCCCTAGTTGTGTAAAACTGGTAATGATGATAAATACATGTCAGTAAGATGAGAGAGATGCTGTTTTTTAGACAGTTGAATAAGAAATGTCAGGTCTCCACAATGGTATCTTGTAAGTGTGAAAAAGGATTCCTCTCTAAAGCCAGCATTGCTTGTTTCTCTTCTGATAGTGTTAGCATTATAATCAGAATTTACTGCACTTTTGCAGGAAAGACATAAAGCTGAGTGGGACAGAGCTGCAGTACACATCTGTAATTAGACCAGCACCACAGATCCCATACAGCAGGAGAATATCAAACAGCACATAATTAAAACACCTCACTGCCCAAACACTGTAAGGTACCACGTCAAGTCATTTTTAAGCCTCTGTATAAGAGTTTTTCAGAGGAAATTACAATCTTGCAAGAAGAAAATGGTAGAAGAACCCTTCCTGATTCTTCTCTAAATGATTCTTGCCCTTCCAGCACAAGAATATAAAGTTGGGGTTTTTTTTCTCACATATTAAACTAGGATTTAAGTTTGATCCCAAATAACATTGCACTTACATAGGTGAAGGCATGTGAAAAGAAGACTGGGGGTTTCTGTCTCTGGCAGAGAACAGGATTTCACAATAACTCGAGTTCCTTGATCACTTCACTGCAGCTTCCTTATTGCCTGAAACTGCCTTTGACAGTTCTAGGCTTAATTAATTCTTAAAAGAAATACATGGTTTGATGTTAAGAAAAGATGCATTAATACTGAAGGACCATTCCATCTCTTTTAGATTACAAGGACCTGCCTAGAAAAAATCTGAGACGTGATCAAGATCCCAAAAGGGGACCTTCTCACTACAGGCCACCCACTTTAGCACACTGGTATGGATTCAGCAGCTGGCACAGGCACTTGAACCAGCCACTGGATCTTCCAAAGCTTGGAACAAGCCTGCATTCAAGAGGAGGAAGGACAGAGCCTGGAACAGGTTTAAGGAGCGAGGCAGTTGTCCTGGGAGCAGCATTAGAGTTCAGTAATCCAAGGGGCTGTGTTCCTGTCCCACGTGAAAAGGGACCGTTGCATGAAAGTGGCCCCACATGGAGAGGACAAGTGCTCAGAACCCCATCCAGTTATCAACCAAGTAGAGATTTGTTGCAGCAATAAGCTATATATCACAGCACGACACGTGTGAGAGACATTCAAAAGGTTCCTATAGGAGGGCAGTAACTAACAAGAATCTACTTTTTAGTTTTCCTCTCCCTACCATGGCATTGAGATCTTCTAGACTATTTCCCATTCAGTGGTTTTGCCTTTTACCTTATAAAACATGGAGAAATTTTTTAAGAGTCTCTGGGAAAGAGTCTATTTAGCAACACATCTCCTAAGACATAGCACTTGCAGTAGGTTTTTTAATTACCGACCTTATGAAGATAATTACAGTCAGATCCATTACAAACAGCTGCAGGTTCTTCTAGGACAACATCCTATAAAGAAAGTCTTCTAGGACTTGCAGGACAATATCCTTTAAAGAAACCCCTGGCTTCTGTGGCTGTAACTCCACATGGGAGAGCCCAAGGTCATAACTGGCTGCTTGGTCACACACACATGGTAAGGAAGTCACTGCACCAGCTTCTGCCCTAGGCCACTATCCTTTCATTGCTGAAGCAGAACTTCAAATCCATTTGGGATAACTTAAACCCTAACTCATTAACCCAACAGAGTGTTTTTTTAAAATGTACTATGCATAACTAGTGTTCAGCTGCACAGTAGATGGCAGTAAATCTTCACTTGTCACGTTAGAAACCCTCCAGCCTCCCTCCAGAATTCAAAGAATTTAGTGAATACATTTATGGCAGTTTTTAACATCCTGTAGGAGCAAGCTCCTGCTCAGCTACCCTCATCTTCAGCTTTCTCACCAACCTTTTCCCTAGGTATGTATATATATCATTGTATTGTCTCACACACGGTTCATTCTCAGAGCTCTTTTATTATGGAAAAGCAATGGGATGCACATGCAGTTCAGCACTATCAGATGGAAACTGGCTTCTTCCAGTGTAATAAAATCCCAAACCATACGAAATGTAAAACAAAGGACTCTTAATCACAGCTGTAAATGTGTTGACACATACAGGGTGTGGAAGGGAAAAAACATATTTGGTGTTGCCGACAGCATGTCAACTAGCATTACCAGAAAGACAAGTAAGATGCAGCATGTGATTTGGGCAACACTTTGGGACACAGAATTTTATCTCAATTTAGATTTTGTCACACTGAAGCACCCTCTTCCTGCCAAGCCTTTGCACAGCCCTGCATTTCACTTAAGTTCTCAAATGCTCATCAGTGAACCACTTCTATCAAAGGTGCTGTTTTAAACTTTAAGACACTCAAAAATGTACATTTGCTAAATCATTTTACATCTACAGATGTCAGCTCCTAGTAATTTACAGGACACATGAAGCCATAAAAATTGAGCTAAGAAAAGTGTTTTCTTGGAGGGTCTGACTCAGAACACTGATTGGTATAATTATTTCCAGTTTCCTGTCTGGTCTTTCCATCAGGCCCAAGGTGACAGCATCAGAGAATTGTCAGGGTTGGAAGGGACCTCAAGGATCATCTAGTTCCAACTCCTGTCATGGGCAGGGACACCTCACACTAGATAAGGCTGCTCACAGCCACATCCAGCCTGGCCTTAAACACCTCCATGGATGAGGCTTCCACCACCTCCCTGGGCAACCTGTTCCAGTGTCTCACCACCCTCATGGTGAAGAACTTCTTCCTGACATCCAATCTGAATCTACCCACTCCTAGTTCTGCTCCTTTCCCCCTAGTTCTATATCTCCACCTGACACCCTAAGAAGTCCCTCACTAGCTTTCCTGTAGCCCCCCTTCAAATACTTGAAGGTCACACTAAGTTCTCCTCAGAGTCTTCTCCTCTCCTGACTGAGCAGCCCAACTCTCTCAGTCTGTCTTCATAGGAGAGGATCTCCAGCCCTTCAATCATCCTCATGGCTTTTCTCTGGACACGTTCCAGCATGGGAAGATGAGCAAAGGCTTGCTAGACTAGTTTTTGGGGGTTTTAAGTTCACTGTCAATTATGTGGCCATGATTCCAGAGAAACTCATTCAGACCAGTAAAGAAAGCAGCCCTTTAAGTGCCTTCTCGTCACACAGCATCCATCATATGAATGAAGCTCATCTCCAAACATAGTTACGCCTTGTTGTGTTTCAGAGACTTTCATATAAAGCAGTAAGAAACCACAAACCAACCCCTCTTTGCTTTGGATAGTACTAATTAAACCAGATTAATACGGTACTAACTTATAACAGCACAGGAAAATCTGTTTCAGATCACATCTTTCCAATGGACTGCATTCCAAAACAATTTTGGTGCCAGCTCTCACATTCCCTAAAGCGCCTTAGAAACCACCTTGCAACCATCTGTAGAAGTCTCATAATGTATCCAGGACTTGAGCACTGGCCCTCTGGCAATTGTGCACTAGCACTGAAGATCAGTACCCTGGCATCTGCACAGGGTGATGTGGAAGTGTGAAATCACTGGGACTCAAAACTCTGCCACAAATGTCTCCTGACCATGCTTCATTCACATGGAAGCCAGTCAAAGGGCTACTGCAGTTGTGTTTCTCATGAGCAGCAGTTCCGTCGCCTGCAGAAGGCAATTTGCCTGCAGCCTTGCAGTTGCCTCTGCATTGCTCAAGGCTGGTGGGGCAGAAAGGACAAGAGATTTACACCAGGACTGGCAAACAATACTGTCCTTGTGCTCCCTCTGTTCCGACGTGGGATTTGCATGCAGTGAGTGGAAGTGCTTACAAACAATACAATGTCTCTTCAACTGAATAATGTAGATTCATTTCCCTTGCAATTCTGAAGTACTCCTATTTGACCTTTCCAGCTACTTTAAAAGATCCATCAGAAACAGAAAGAAAAGAAAAAGCTATCTATTAACACGAGACTATTAACTCAGATAAGCTGGATGTGTCAGGTCAAGTGTGGTTTGCTTGAACCCAGGAACAAAGCTGAGAGGAAATTAGTAAGTGGCAGGGAAAAAAAACTGTACATTTTGTTGCCCCAGCTGGTACCAGCCAGGGCAACAACTGCTGAATCTCTCATAACAAGAATTCTGTCTTTGAGCAGTAAAAGGGCTGAGCCAAATTAAAGCTGATATCAGTAGTGTACATGCAGATAAAGTGAACTCTAGAAATGTTCCATATGAATGAAGTTTTAAATAGTGGAAGTTGTCTTAATGGGGGATGTCTTAGTTCTTTTCCACCTATAGAAAAAGAAGCAACCTCTTAGTAACTGTAGAAATGGAACAGGAATGAAAAGTCCCTGTGATGAAGCACACACATACAGCACACACATGTCTTTAGGTAAATATAGACAACTGTAGCTGGAGACTACACAGCACTTGGTCCTCCTAGAGAGCTTAACTCATTTTGAGGAGCAATGCTTTGTCAAACTGTGCTGTTCCTTGAAGGTCAGGGGACCTTCACCACTAAAGCCTGCCCAACCAAACAGCCTAAGTCACTGTGGTAGACAGCTGTGGTTTCTCTTCCTCCTTCAGATGTTCATAGCACTGTCAAAAGAAGAAAGAGGAAGAGCTTGCTTGAAGCTACAAATTAATCCCTTTGTAAGAAATGGGATGTGAAACAGAACTCAGTGTTTTTGAGGCACCTAGCAAGAACATGAAGGATGTACTGAGACTCTCAGAGGTCTGAATTAAAAATTAAAGGTTTGGTCTATCAATAGCAAACCCTTCACCTCCTGGTCCCTGGGCAAAGCCCACTGGCTTCACACTGCTCCACGACCACATCCTCATCAAAAGCACAGGCTCCTCTACACGACTGGAGGAACTTCTGCCCAAGATTCTCGTTCAGCTCAAGGGAACATGAAGCCCAGAGGAACCTTGCTAATTGTGATCTGATATTTCACAGCTTACAAACATTTAGCTCCCTTCCCAAACACTGAATTGAACACCCTAAAAGGTTGACAAACTTAAGATTTAACTGTAAGTTTAATAAAAATCCCTTTTCAAGACATCATGTGTCTTTGCAGCAATGTGGTTAGAGCTGAAAATCTGCCAAAGAAAAAGATATAATATACTTTAATTAAGAAACAAAAAATAAGATTGCATGGTGGTTATTTGCTCACTCAATTCCAGGCCACTGAAGCGTGTGTTTAACATTTAGTGGGCTACTGATGGGTTTAAGTCAGTGATTGGACTTGATGATCTGAAAGGTCTCTAGCAATTAAAACAATTCTGTGATCCTGTGATTCCAAATAACCACTTCTGTTGCTTCCAGTGTAAGCAATACTGAAATTCTTTGGTGGGTTTTAAGCCCTGGTCGCTACAAGTCAATGAAGCTCTGTAGAAAGGAATTATATTTACATATTTACTCCAGAGCAGCTTTTGCTCCACCCTTACTGCAGGATAAAGTGTTCAGGAAAAGAAAGCAAAAATCCTTGCGGTGACATGTACACACTCTCACTTTAGAGGAGCTAATCTTTCAGTATGAACAAAATGAGCTAGATAAGCATCTCTTCACACTCCATTAAGCTATGAGCCTCCTCCATATCAAAGACAGCATACAACAGCTGAGTCGTATACAGTATTTATGTGACGTCCACTTGCCCAGTAAAAATGCCCTTACAGAACCTAAAGCTCTTTGGCTCGAGAGGAAACAACAGAGAAGCCTCCAACGATGTGACTGCAAGCACACAAGATACAGACTCACAGACTTGTGACCTTTATAATTACACCCCATCACAGGCAGCTCACTAGTGTGTGGACAACCCTATTTATGGCAACAACAAATCACTGCAAGTTAGTCCCTGTCTGAGAGCCTGGAAACTGGCATACTTGAACTGTCAAATATCTCAGCATTCCTCACCTGGGGCTTCTTTTGCTCTAGTGAGACAGAAAAAAATCGAGGACATCCCTAAATCATCTTTGTTTTACTTCTGACTTGGGTGTGAGTGACACAAAATCAAAGGGATAGGATGCCAACAGCAAGAGGAGCCAGTACTCAGTGTTAACTACTGGTGATCAGGCTGTTCCCATGGTTCTACATGGAACAGAAACAGGATTTCAGCAAGTATCTTGGCTCATGAGTCAGAAATCACAGTAGAACAGGGAGCAAAGCAGTTGAGGATGATGAGAAATTTATACCACTGTTTATCATCTCTCCCTTTCTACTGTGCATTCCTGCAGAATAAATGCAATTCAAGTTTCCTTTTTCTACTTAAAATCTGCTTGTTCAAGTTCTTCATCCTTTTCCTGACACACTGCCTCATCTGCCTTTTCCACTGCTCCTTCCATAACGCTGCCCAAAATCAGAGTTCTGTAAAGCCCAAGGCTGGACATGTGGCTGGGTCACCCCACATTACCCTGACTGCCACAGCTTGGGATGCTTCACCCAGCTACCCAGGTAATGGTGCATCTGCCCGTGAGCAAGATAAGCTTGAACTCAGTCAGTCAAATGTAGGAGAATTGAGTTGATTTTGTGTCCTTTTGATATGTGGTAGTGGCAAACTACCTTTGCCATTACAATGGAATTTATTGAAATTTAAATATCTGTTTCTGACCTTACTGCATACTTTGGCATTAAAAAGCATTGGTCAACAATCATAGAACGGTAAGGTTGGAAGGGACCTCAAGGATCAGCTAGTTCCAAACCTCTGCCATAGGCAGGGACACCTCCCACTAGCACAGGTCACTCAAGGTCTCGTCCAACCCGGCCTTGAACCCCTCCAGGGAGGGAGCAGCCACAACCTCCCTGGGCAACCTGTGCCAGTGTCTCACCACCTTCACTATCAAGAACTTCCTCCTAACATCCAGTCCAGATCTCCCCTCTGCCAGTTCAAACCCATTGCCCCTTGTCCTGTCATTGCAAGACCTTGTCAATAGTCCCTCCCCAGCATTCCTGTAGGCCCCCTTCAGATACTGGAAGGCTACTCTAAGGTCTCCTCAAAGCCTTCTCTTCTCCAGGCTGCAGAGCCCCAACTCTTGTAGCCTGTCCTCATGGGAGAGCTGCTCCAGCCCTCTGAGCATCTTCATGGCCCTCCTCTGGACCTGCTCCAACACTTCCATGTCCTTCCTGTGCTGGGGGCTCCAGAACTGCATACAAGGGCCCATCTTACTACACAAACTGAGATTACAGTTCTATTGGTATTTACAACTGTCTCTAGTGAGGAGCATGTAAGTGTACTCCAAACTGTTGGTAAAAACTGTCTCTATTTGAAGGAAATGCACTGCTGCCAATGGTTCTCATGCCTTTACATTTTGGGAGTTGTTGTATTGATAATATGGAGTTTTCCTAAAAATAAAAAGGTTGGGAGGTATGAAGCAAAACATCTTGCAAACATGAAATCCTATTATTTATTTATCTGCCTTTATTTATCATAAGATTATGCTGACTGAAATGACTATACTTCTAGCCTCTAAGCTTTTGTTGTTTTAGTCTTTGTTAGTTGCACTCACTTTAAAAACTCCTGCAGTATTATCCCTTATTTGTAACAGACTAACCACACTACAGCTACACAGACTACCCCAGTCACCGTTTTCCCAGGGTTAGCTGATCTTCATCCATCTGGATTTACCCCAATATTCCATGATTTTTATTTTATTTTCAGGACAAAAATCTCAAGGAACTTCTGGATCCAAATGTTTGGATTCTTTAGGGCAGTTTAGCAGCCAGGTTGATTTTTAGTGCAGTTCTATATTACTACATCCACATTAAATATTGATTTCAGAGCAGTAAGTCAGTCTCATTCAACACAATTAGGTCACCCTGCTCCTTTCCAAACAGTATTTATCAGAAACCAAGGTATTTATTTAACAGTTTTGCCCTTTAGTGCACAAATTCTAGCCTTTCTACAGTCTCTATCTGGTACCTCCCCTCAACCATAGATTTTATTCTCTTATTTTTAACTTTCCAGCCAGAACATCCCTGTTGTTTTTTAGGTTACCGAGTGGGAGAAGTGCAGTAGATATTTTGCAAGTACTTCTTAACTCCCCATTTAATTTATACACTTCTAATTTTTTTCTTCCCTCCATCAACTTTTCTCTAAGATGTTCCTCACACTGATGAAATTCAACCTTTCTGAAACATCAACTCATCCTGTTACTCATACAAACCAGCATATGCCTCTTCATTGGGAAGTAGGTCATGCTCACTGGTCCCTAGGCAACCACCAAATCTCACTCCCTTGATCTATTCATCTGCATCCCTGTTCATGACGTCTGAAAAGGATTCTGCTGGCATTGTGTGCTGTGCTTTTTTGTATTAAACAGATTATTATCTGTTTTTAGCAATGCTAAGTGGGTAACTATTGGCTGCATCAGGTCTCTGGTATATAGTGAATGGCCCATTTTAAAATATTCTATACCCATTTTTCTTCTCCCACACATTGCCATATGAGGGACAACTTCCCACCAGTCTCTGGCTTTATTTAATGGATTCTTTTCCAGAACTTGGTTAACAAATTAATCCCCAAGCAGTCAAAACTCAGTGGATATGAGTTACTCATCAATTCTTTAATACTATCACATATAGCATAGTATTTTCTTTTTTTTTCATGCTTGTCCCATGAGCAGAGAGGGAAGTTACAAAATACATCCTGCAGCATACTGCACTGCACCAGACACAAACAAGTAATGCATTTGAAAACATGACAAATGAATAGGCACTATATAGCAAGGCAAGACCTAGAAAACATGATGACAGAGCCTCAGCTTAGGCAGATGTAAATTTGTTTTCTTGCAGGTGTTGCATCCAGTACTCAAAGCTACTGTTTAGTTGAGAGAACCTTACTTGGCATTGACTCAGCCTTTGAAATATGCCATGAGCTCAATGACCCTAGTCATGCAAATAGCTCCCCAATGTCCCAGAAATCACAGAAACATTCAGGTTGGAAAAGACCCTCAGGATCACCAAGTCCAACCTATAACCCTACTCTACAAGATTCACCCTAAACTATATGCCCAGGCACCACATCCAAACACCCCTTAAATACATCCTGGGCCGGTGACTCAGTCACCTCCCTGGGCAGCCCATTCCAATGCGGCACCACTCTTGCTGGCAAAAAATGTTTCCTAATGTCCACTCTAAACCTACCCAGTCACGGCTTGAGGCCAGTCACTCTTGTTCTATCATTATTTACCTGTGGGAAGAGACCAGCACCAACCTTTCCACAACATCCTTTCAGGTAGCTGTAGACACCAATAAGGTCTCCCCTCAGCCTCCTCATAACTAACCATCCCCAGCTCCCTCAGTCGCTCCTCAGATTTATTTTCAAGGCCCTTAATCAGCTTTGTTGTCCTCCTCTGCACTCACTTCAGCACCTCCACATGCCTCTTGTAAATGAAGTGCCCAAAGCTGAACACAATACTCAAGGTGTGGCCTCACCAATGCAGAGTACAAGGAGTACCCTGCTCCTACTGGACACAGCATTTCTAATCCAAGCCAGGATGCCACTGGCCTTCCTGCCCACCCATGCACACTGCTTGCTCATAATTGTTTGCTTGGTGATTAGGACCCCCAGCTCCTTCTCTGCCAGGCAGCTCTCCAGCCACACTACCCCAAGCCTGTAGCGTTGCTTGGGGTTGTTGTGACCTAAGTGCAGGATCTGGCATTTGGCCTTGCTGAAGCTCATCCCGTTAATGTTGGCCCATCAATCCCATACAGCAATACAAATGAATACAATAAAACCACTGAGAACATCAGTTCCTTCCTGATGGTTCCTCCACATCCCATTAAAGCAACGTGAGCAGTTTCTCACATGTTTTCTAGTAGAGGTTCAATTCGTTCACAGCAAGCTGAGCTCAGTTTGTACATCTGACTTAGCAGCACAGAATCTTGTACATTAAATGTTAATTCATTGTCTTCCTATTTGTTTCTTATAATGTCCAGACAGGTTTTGCCTTCCAGTTTCTGAGGCACAGGTTGCTGCACGCAAAGAGTTCTGCCGCATTTTGGAGCATAGCCCAAAGTCGTGCTTGGGCTCTACTATCAGGATGAATTTGGTTGGCTTATAAGGAAACAGATTATAAGCTGCTGCACATTTTTCTTTCTTCTGACAATTATCTTTGGTTATGAATCAGAACTACAAAAAACAAAAGGATTTTTTTCCCGCTGATCTACACCTAGAAGTATTTGTGCAGATAAGAGTGGAAGGATAAGGAGGTTCAATATGCAAATCTAAACTTACAGGATGATGGAGAGACTAAAGCCAGCTACCAGAACTAAGAGATGGATGTTAATATGCAAAGGTAAATAATTTCATTGCATCACATTCACATATAAATTAAATACAAAAAAAATAAAGATATTTTTCCTATTGATATGCTCTGTATTTTGCTTTAAAATTAGTGGAAAGGAAAATTGAACAAAACACATTAAATATAAAGGAAAACAGGAATAATGTGGGTTTTTCAATGTTCCTGCAGATGAGAGATGGGTATGAAACAAATTTTTTCCTATTTTTGGATAAGTGAAAAAAAAAAAAATTAAGAAAGGGTGTTGTTTCTGGTTATCTATCTTTCATCATGTTGTTTAAAACTGGCATCGAGACCTCACCGTCTCAGATGCGATGATCATGATAAACCATGAAATAGAAGTCACTCACTAACCCCAGCCATCACCTGCCCCAGCCCAGGTCATTCCAGGCAAGTGATGTGAAGTTACAGCAGTTAAAACAGTTATTCCCAACATGTACTCAGCAAATGCATCAGCAACAGAAGTGAAGTAGACACAGATTAGATCTTCACTGGGGAAAGATGTATCTAGACTTTGTTTCTCACCTCAATGTAATTGCTGCACTAATTGCAGCCTATCTTAGTATCAGCATCTTACATTAGCCCTCCAGAGCAGCAAGCCAAGAAGCCTAACAATAAAATGCATTTAGGAAAGCTGTTTTCATTCCTCCATATCCTACTGGTTCCAGAGACCAGGGGTTTGAGGCCTTGACTGGTGTAAACATAGCCGCAAGCCTTAAAACCTTCTGGGCATGACCGCCTGCAGACACAGCAGATTTCCATCTGTCTTCATCATCAAGCTGTGGCTGTCAATCCCCCCCAGCTTCGCGGGAAACCCTGGTGTTACCAATCAGCTCAGCCTACTGTGCACACGCCACACAGCCATAAACCATAAAATCATTGTTTTTACAAGAGCAGTGGATTTTAAATTGCCCAAGCCCACCACTTCAAAAATGTGAGGCTGTTGGACCAAGAGAAATATATACCTAAGTGGATAAAACAGTGTGCACCAGCACCTCTGGGTGTATCCAAATTCTGAACCTACAACATTTGTACAAGCAAAAAAAAAAAAAAAAAAAGTATTCTGTGTTTCTTGCAGGATGATATATACAAGAGCTGGCCTTGGAGGAGCAGTTGGCCACATGATCTCTAAAGCCATTAATGGCAGCAGCAGCATCTATGGGTACAGAGAGACAACAGGTGGGAGAAGCAGACAAGACAAGTTTGCTTTTAGGTGTATGAAGTTTGTATTTCATTCATGCTATTTGTGAAATGGAATAACATCAGCAAGTAGTCATGAGGCCATAAGTTAGGAAATTACATCATATATTTGGCAATAACTGCAGGATATAAATAACCTGGAACATCGAACCTTTCACAGAAACAAATGCAAAAAGGGATTCACTTGCCCCAGAGCAATTCGCAGTGTGTCACATTTGTGTGTGGATGGGCAAGTTGTTTTTAGCTTCCCAGAAGGCAAGACAGACCTTGCACACTCCCACAAGAAGGGCAGCAGGTGACTGTTACAAGCAGCAAGGCATAGCAAAGAAGTTATTCAGTAGACTGAAAAAGCATAAAGCCAAGAATGAACATAGTGAACCTTTGTCTTTCTTTTCGTTCCCCTCTTCAGAGTAATTACAGGAAGAGAAACCATTCTGAGCGCTAAAACTTAGTATAAATAACTCTCCATAGTCAATCTCACAATATACCTCCCTCTTCCAGTATACCTCCCTCTCCCCTTCAGGTTATTTTTGAACTACTTTTGAGTAGTTCAGCACCTTGTGCCTGATCCTGCAGAGATAAAAGCACAGGAAGTATTCATTCCCACAGCCTGTCTTACAGGTCCTTGTTGGAGCAGATGTGCATGTACGCTTTCAGAATAGGGCATAGTGAAACGTATGTGGCCCAAAATAAGTAACTCTATATTAACTAACATTTATTGTGTCTTCTGCTTGTATAATATCATGATACATCTCTGTGGATAAAGGTAAGCATGGATTACTGCAGGGCACAGTAAATTGGACCACACACATGCCTGTCAACAACTACTGGCATCCTATACCAGTCATTAAAAGGGACAGCATGGACACACTTCTCCTGGGCACTGGAAAGAACACCATGTCAATCTGGCAGCTTCACAACAAGGAACTGTGAGTGAACAAACCTATCCCTCAGGCCAAACACTTCTGTAAATCTTAATTCATAGCAGAGGAAATAAATGAAACAAAAACACTGTTTGGAGATTCAGAAATTCCCCACACTGAGTTTTAGAAACTTTCCTTCTCCCAACACACTTCCAGCAGGAAGAACCTCACCCTTTCTGCAAACATCCTTGCTTGCATGGGAACAGTACTTTCCGGTGAAACGGTAAAACAGATTCCAGGCAAAATACTTCATCCTGCCTTAGTGCCTAGCAGCCACAGCAAAATGTAGAGGGCTTGGTAAGTAGGATGCAAACATACACAGAACTAACTACTTGCTGTTCCACTCCTCTCTGTCTTGCAATATCATAAAGAGGTGGAGACATCACTTCAGTATAGATCTACCACATGGAAGATTTGTATTGCTGGTCTTGCCTCCCTAAAATTAACCTTTGTTGTTTCAATCACTTGCAAAGTCTTTTCTGTATTCAAGAAATCCTAGGTGCTTTAGAAATCTTTCTTAATTACATCTTACAGTTTTGGTTTGTTGACTACTCGGTGTAACGTACTTTTCACAGGTGAGCAAAAAAGAGGGAGGGCAGAGAAACTGAGCCAATCCTCGATAGGCAGGAACACAACACTGGCATTCTCTTCAACAAACTGGCTTAGCACGCACGTTTAAGTAGCAGGAGGTGTACTCCCACCACTTCAGTACCACAAGTAAATAAACAGTGCTCTCAGTCAAAGGTGTTCATTGCTCATTTAAGCTCATCTAGATGAAACAGTGCACAAGGCAAATAATAACTCCAACTTCCAGAAACGTCCCAGGAAATGAGGACTGCTTGTCTGTTCTAAGGATTATTGCATTTCTTTGTCTTGCAGCTAATAACCATATGCAGAAGTTCTAAGATTTTTAATAGTTAACTAGAACAATGATCACACAAAATTAACTGTTCTGCAGCATAAAAACTATCTAAACAGTGAGAAGCAAATTTCAAGCAAACGTCAGTCCTGATGACTGAGATTTTGCAGATGTTAAAGGGAAACTGCTTCCTTGCTTCTAGCCCTGCCGTAATTTTAAGATAGAAATAGAAGCAAATCTCTATAGTGTTACCCATCAGCCTTCGCACAGGGCTGCTGTAATCACTCTTCTCCTAGACTTTTCTTATTTTCCATAAGGATTTTACCTCCCTCTTGATCTTCCCCTCTTACTCATTCTCTCTTGCGGTGCAGACAGTAAAACACAAACATTATTTAAGTATAGAAATCCTTAAAGTAGATTTCACTGAGGTTAGGGGCTATTTTTAGCACAGAGATGCACTGAAGTGTTTACTAGCTTGAACATAGGTCATAAAGTCTGCATTTGTCATTACCAAAGACCACCTGCAGTTTTGATAATTTATTATCAGTGACAACTGTTTATTACTCTACTACAGGCAAATAAATTTAACCCTTCTCTATCAGTCATAAAACTCCTGAGCAAACACTACAGGAATGACCTCAGTGGAGTGTCTCAAGCATGTCTTTTAATCCTTGTGCCTATAGAGGAATTACTGACTTCAGAGCTACAAGCTTTTTGTGCCGCTCAGGTCTTCATGTCGAAAGTGCCAACCAGACATGCAGAGTCAACACCCCCCAGGATACCTCCCAGAGACAGAAGATACAGAAAACAAAACAAGCCCACTTGCAGAAGACAGTGGAAAGGAGTCAAGAACCCAGCCCAGAGAACTGGTTACCTTACTGAATATCCAACATTTCACATCTTATCAAGTTCAATATTATTTTACCTTACATTGTTTTTAAGGTAAAAACAATTTAAGGTAAAATCCTCTGCTGCCTTTATTACCCATTGTGTTTGTATTGGGTTCCTCGTATCATAGAATGGTAAGGTTGGAAGGGACCTCAAGGATCAGCTAGTTCCAAACCTCTGCCATAGGCAGGGACACCTCCCACTAGGACAGGTCACTCAAGGTCTCGTCCAACCCGGCCTTGAACCCCTCCAGGGAGGGAGCAGCCACAACCTCCCTGGGCAACCTGTGCCAGTGTCTCACCACCTTCACTATCAAGAACTTCCTCCTAACATCCAATCTAAATCTCCCCTCTCCCAGTTTAAAACCATTGCCCCTTGTTCTGTTATTGCAAGACCTTGTCAATAATCCCTCCCCAGCCCTCCAGTAGGCCCCCTTCAGATACTGGAAGGCTACTATAAGGTCTCCTCAAAGCCTCCTCTTCTCTAGGCTGAAAAGCCCCAACTCTCGTAGCCTGTCCTCATCAGAGAACCCATCTCTAAGTTCCTACTGCACAGTCAGGAAGAACTTCTTAAAGAAGGACCTTTGTCCACTTTTTCCTTGCAGATTGCTTTGATTAGGAGGCCGAGGGAAGCTATATCAGACAAGATGGTATAAATTCATCAGCTTCAGGCCAAACACAAGAATTTGATCATTGGTAGTGATTTACAGGATCAAGACTCAGTTGTTCCATGGCAGGTCTTACTCTGCGCTATTAAACAGTGTCTGCAGCTAATCCCAGTAAAGATGTTCTACAGTTCAATCTAGCAGCAACAGAGGATGCATGAAGGAATTGCATGTTCTTTCAAATCCAGATAGTTCTCCCTGGGAAGACTGTATTATTATACTTGCCCACCACACTACAAATACAACAAGCCTGGACTCATAGTCACCCTTAGTTTCCATTATAGTCAATAGATAAACTTGACTGACAAAAAAACAAAGACACATGAAGGTTATAAATTGGATTTTGGATTGCCTAGATTGGGAACTATGTTACATCTCTCTATGACTAATTACCACAAGAAATAAACTCAAGTTTGGTCTTTTCTTTACAAGCCTAATGAAAAAAACTTGAGTATCTAAAGACAAAATAGTCAGATTCCTGATTTTCTTCTCTTTGCCATGAATTCATGTTAAATAAAGCACAGATCATCTTACGTCTACACCAGACCTGCTACCTCACCTGGAATCCATTCTCTGTGCACAGAAAACAAATCTGAAACCTGACTTCTAAAACAGAATGATCACCTCACCAACTCCAGTTCAGCAAATAAATCATTCTGTATGAATTTTCATTTGGGTGGACACAATTGTTCAGCAATCAATGGCTACAGAACCCAAGCCTGGTCTGCATTATGTCATGCTTGGATGAATTAATATCTGCTATGTAAATAACTACCATTGAAATCCTTAATTTCATACACAAGACCCTCAGGGCAATTAAAAATAACTATCTTGATGTTATTCCAAAGCTTGCTGAATACAAGAAAAAGATTTCTATTTATTTCCATCAAAACAAATCAATTTCCTTAATCGTACACTTTAAAAGTGTTGTCTCTAACCTCCAATCCTTCATTCATTTGTAATCCAAATATTCAGTGCAGAAGTACCAGGCATGACAATGGTAGTAGGTCTCCTTGGGTTTCCTGACAGATTGCTATAGTCTGCAGGGTTAGGCTTCTGGTCCTCTGCCACCAAACAGCAAAACTGGCAAACCCTAGGAGAGCTGGCTGCAGACAGAGATATCGGGGCAGGTCTGCTGGGGCTTCAGCAAATAGCTGGAAAATGCACAACTGAGTCTCACATTTATGGAGGCAAAAATCTCAAACACTAGCTGCAGCCAAGGCTCAGGCTCCTGGCTCTGCAGTCAGTCTGGATGGTCTGGAAATCCAGACACACGTAGCTGAAGCCATCAAGAACTGCATCTTCTCTGCAGAGAGCTCCTCACCCTCAACTCCCTAAACCAAATGGCCAAAGCAACTCAAAGGTCTCACCTGAAATGGCAGCAATAGTTGCAAAACAAATGCCTTGCTTAAGCAGGGAGTTCCTGCTGGATCATTTGAGAATTAAAGATGACCAGTTAGAAAATGTATGTCTTATATATTTGGGAAAAAAACCCATTAATTCAGAGCACACAACATAGGCTGCATTTTTTCATAGAGGAACACTGCTTTAAAAAGTAATCCAAGATATTCTGCACTGGCTTTATCTTCTAAATGATTTTACCTTCTCTGCCAAATCCAACACATTACAATAATCTTGTCCTGAAATGGCACATGGGAGAATTTTTTTTATTACATACATTCACATGTGTGTGTACCTCTCAAATAATCTTGAGTTTTGCACATTTTAATAGCTGGGACAATAAATTAACAGCTTCCTGTCACCCTCTTCTATGAAGCTTATCGCTCTCTACTCTTGGGCAGGCACTTTGGATTGTGCAGCCATGTCATTATGCACCACTCCCACATAATTTTGTCCTATGAAAGTCTTGTGCCAGGTGTCAAGTTTGTTTAAAATAAAACCCACCACTTTTTAATAGACTGTGGCATTCAATGGCTTATTGACACAGTTAAGTACTTTCAAAATTCCTATTCCTGTGAACCCAGCTTGAACCGAAGAGGATTCAAAAAAGACTTTGAAAAATAAGATTTGTTCATAATTCTGGAATTAACTTCTACTGTTGAAGCACATTGAGTCCAACCTTCAGAAGGACTGATTGCACAAGTTATTTAGAAAGAATATATGTAACTGAAATTAAGGATGCCAGATTTACTGCTGGGATATGCTGCTGTACTTGCACTGATCTCCATAGTATTAGTTAAGAGCGAAGGTCACTATGCATTCCAGCATGCTTGAACAGCAGGTTGAAGAGCAACGCCGTGGGCTCTGGAGAGTTTCTGAACACTAACAGAGCACAAGAGAGGTGAATCAGGGCAAGATGTTGCTGAAGCCTTGAGATATGCTTCTACCAAAAAGCAGGGGAACTCGTAAGAGACTCTGAAAAGGAGATCAGAGATCTTATACAACAAGAAATGGGAGGAAAAAAGGATCCTTGGTGCTAGTTTTGTTAGAACTCACTGGTGGTTTTAACTACTATTTAATTGGCAGAATTAATTTCACTCATTACAATGAATATTCACTTACTGATGAATGAACCTTCTGTCATTTGTCAACAACAGTCAGTTCTTCAGAGGAAGGTTAAAAGCATCACAGCCCCCAGATGAACATAATAAAACACATCAAGACAACAGATAGCAAGAAACTGAAATCAGTTTGTTAAAAAATTATATTCAACTGGCTGCTGTATATCTCCTGGGACTATCCAGCTCTCATGGAATCTTAGAAAATTAAAAGCCCTTTTGGGAGTACAATCTTTGCACGTGATCCTGCACATCAGATTCCTGCCTCCATTATCCCCCAAACTCATTTTTAAGCTTTTGGTTTTGCTCTGCTAAGGATGAAGTTGGTCTCATGCTACACAGGGGAACAATGCAGAGCTCCTGCCGCTTTTGGTGTGTGATCAGAACAATAGTGCTATTCCTACATGTTCATAATAATTAATTAATAAACCCAGTAAAATCTACTGAATGAAAAGCTTCTATGGTGGAAGAACATTATATTCTGGGAAACATGACAGTACAAGAGTCACAGACTTAGAAAGCTCATCTTGTTGTGCAATGAGGCCTCAAATTTTAGGACACTCCAAGAAAAGCTACTGATTTTGTAGTCCTCAGAAAACTGAGCACCCAGTAGAATGGAATTGTCTAGCTCAAGTGTTGCAGAGCTAGGATTCTGATATAATACACAAGGATTAAACAGTGGGCTTAGAATACTCTTTCTGAAGATTAGTGTAAGATTTCCTTCTTAGATAATGTGATCATGTCATGACTCAGTCCCATTTCTCCAAGTCATCAATATCTTTCTGTATTGCCATTAATACATTCCTAATTTTCTGGTTTCTAAGAGAAAACATCCCCTTGGGTTTTGGTGTAACCCTCTTTCCAACACAGGTTCGTTGTATAAATTGCTGGCTAACATATCCACCAGGCAATGAAACGCAGAATTTATCTGACGTCCCTACAGTACAGCCCTGGGGCAGATGCTCCAGCACAGATTTTCAGATTATCAAGAGGGGGGAAGAGGAATGTCACAGCCTCTGCTAGTCTATGTAGGAACACTTACCAAAAAGGACAGTTGGCATAAGACTGCTATGTCCTCTTCCCTTGATTCCACAAAAGGTACTTCAAACATTTTTAGAAGTAATTAAGTTGAATTTCACTTTCCAAAATGCAATAGAATAAGGATTTCATTCCCCCAGCTGATGAAGTCCTGCTCTTGATTGCTGAAATAGTCTGAGAAACATATCCTTCCTCCTCTCAGACTCCACATGCCAGCAGGTATTCCCATTAGGTACACTGCTGACTAAGCACTTAGTCAAGAGGTCAGAATTGTGGTTAACTGCTCTGACAAAACATTAGACTGTTTCTTGAGGCCGAGACAAATTCTCCCCTATGCCAGTAGTGGGGAAACACATCTGGGACATCTCACTTTGATGAGCAACAGAACAATTAAACACTTAAGAAGAAAAGTTGCCCATTGGATTTTGGAGTAGGAGAGATTCACATGTTGTACCTCAAAATAGAATGGAGGTAGAAAAGTTGCACAAACATTAATGAAGCTTCTTATTGCAGTTCCTTGACCATGAACAAGAAATTGCATCTTTTACCTAACAGCAAACAACTGCCAGTCATACAAGAAAAAGGGAATAAAATCTACATATGGAAATAAGCAGTAGGAGAAATGAGTCTGTAAAAGATTCATTCCTAAGATACTTTTGTCTGTCACAGGTCAAACACTAGAGAAGATGCATGAAGGTGAAAGGCTGTGATGAGCATCTGTGCTGCCAGAGCTCTGGAATGCTGCAGTGTATGTTTAAATAAAGCCCCTCTGAAAATTGCAGGATTCACATGTCAGAGTGCACACATGGTGCACAGTACAGTGTTATCCGAGCAGCGGATCTGAACACGGAAAACATCTGCATCTCCTCCTGTTTGCATGGCTACAATTTCTCCTTCATAAGGGAATTAGGTGCCCCATCCTCAGTGGAGCTAGCTTTGGCCAGCGCACAGTTTTCCTCTGGAAGGGATTTTTCTCTAAGAACAAAACCTGTTTTGAGAGTTGAACTTGAACCTTTTCTGCTCACAAATGTATCTCTGTGACATTAAAAAGAAAAAAAAGATCAGTTCTGCTATATTTTTTTCTGCATGTTAGCTTATTAAAGTGATATATGCTTCCCCCTCCTTTTTTTTTCCTAGTGTGTTTTTAATGTTGGAAAGCCGCCAGAGGTAAAAAAAAAAACCTGATCATGCCTATATAAGTACCACGACAGACCTGACAAAAATAACATTTAACCAATGAGCAGGCACTCGCAGGACAAATGCACGTGGGTTAACCCGCTTTGCTGTGCATGACTTGGCTGTGTAATACATATTTTGTATCAGCTTCTGCCTTGACTTTGTGCACATCAAACCCTTGTAAGAAGATCAACAGGCTGTTAGGAGGATATGAAATTACTGACACAACAGAATCCACATAAGCTGTGACTTCGTTCAGCCAAGTGTCCTTAGCTGGCCACCTTTTCCTAGAGTATTTCCAGCTTCCACAAAAAAATTCTGGAAAGCAAGAGAGCAATATTTAAGAGTCAGTGACTGTCTAGTTAGAGGTTTTTACACTATTTACTGCTATTTATCTTTTATCTCCTGTAAGGTTTCCATGTGACAGAAGAGTGATTTGCAACTGATACCACTGAAATGCATGACTTTGCATACATTACCCACTATGGTGCAGCAGAGGGATATTTCAAGCTATCTTAAAATAAACTGGCTTGAGCACAAGAAATGGGTCTGGATGTAGCAGCACGGAGCTTTGTCATGGCTTCATCTGTCCCGACAAGAACCAAAGCAATCCGCATGACTTGCAGATACGTTTGACTTGGATCAGTGCCCACCTCTGGGCTCAGCTCTGTGTGCAGGCTGGGCTGTGCTGCTCCTGTTCCACATTTGAGCAAGGCTTTTATTCAACTTGAACCGCACTTCACAGTATCAGAGAACCTCAGAGGTTGGAAGGAACCCCCAGAGATCATCAAGTCCAACCTCAACTTCTGCAAAGAAAGTTTAAGCTCCTGCTATTCATGTCCTCAGCGCACAGCCACTTGCCACCAGCCCTTGCAGCAACACCCATATCAAGATCAAAGAGGTAAATTAGCTGTTTCACATACCACAACAGCAGCTGTGGCGTCTACAAGAGCTGGAGCATAAACCCCTCCCTCACAACCCTATGGAGACGCTAGAGAGTTATATGGAGACACTGCACTGTATGGAGAGCAGATATCCCACATCACTGCCACACTCATCTGGGACCAGATCTTTATAGTAAGTAAGGAACAAAGTTTTCATGGATGTTAGAGGTGATTTAACACTAAGGGATAGAGAAGATGGGAGAGAAAACCACATTATTTTCCTCTACATCAGTGCTGTATAGGAAATTGCCTCCTTAGGATGTCTTTGGATATATTCAGGGTATATTTAGGATGTCTTGGATATATTGAGGGTGAACCTTGTAGAGTAGGGTTATCAGTTGGATGTGGTGATCCTGAGGGTCTTTTCCAACCTCAATGTTTCTGTCATAAAAATTGTAAAAGCTGGGGGAAAAAACAACAAAATGACAAGTATCAAAATGAGACATCTGAAGAACAAAA
>VWYK01118598.1:0-24360 GCA_013399775.1 Semnornis frantzii | reverse complement strand
GCTCAAACCAGCACAATAAATTTAAGGCCAAAATTCTCCTGGAGAAAGGCAGTTTCTGGTGGCTTACCAAGTTGAATCTTACAAATAAATCATCTTGCTTTCTGGCATTTTCCCCATCCAAAGTGTTTTAATGTTGAGAAAATTATTTTCATATTTGAAAGCATAAAGTATGCAGGTTACAAAAACCTTTCACTGCTGTGTTTCACCTTGTTCAGAAATGCTAGGTCAGTTGCAGTTCACTGTTCAGGAGCTATGGACAGAGATTAGGATCAATGCAGTTTCTCAAAGAGTATTTTTTTGCCAATGCTTCTGCTGATTAAACAGGACCCAACAGATCTATAGTTACAAAATAGGTTTCTTCAGCTTAAACATCCATACCACTACAAATCCCCCTACAATAAACCTTAGTCTCATGCATTGGCCTATACTATGCATGTAATCATCACCTGCAAGTTTCTGCTAGACCCAAACTTAAAATATAGAATCACAGAATGGTAAGGTTGGAAGGGACCTCAAGGATCATCTAGTTCCAACCCCCTGCTATATCTCATTAATCAGGTGTTTATCTCTTGCCTCCCTTAAAATAATAATAAAAAAAAATGAAAGCAAATAAAAAAAAGCAAAGCAAATGCAAAAAAAAATCCAATCAAATCAAAGGCAAATGCAAAAAAAAATCCAATCAAATCAAAGGCAAATGCAAAAACAAAAAATCCAAAGGCAAATGCAAAAAAAAATCAAATCAAATCAAAGGCAAATGCAAAAAAAAAATCAAATCAAAGCAAATGCAAAAAAAAATCCAATCAAAGCAAATGCAAAAAAAAATCCAATCAAAGCAAATGCAAAAAAAAAATCCAATCAAAGCAAAGCAAATGCAAAAAAAAAAAATCAAATCAAATCCAATTAAAAAAAAAAAAATAAAAGCAAAGCAAAGCTCCCCAGAAAACACAGTGAGCACATACAAAAAAAGTCAAACAGACTTACAGGAAACGTATTCCAACTCAGTCGTATTTGCTACTGTGTGGCTTATTTAGTGATTTATAAACTATACAAACTACTTAGTTGTTTCCAGCTATGTTTTAGTAGGGAATAACGCACCAGTAAAGAACTTTCACTGCAAAAGATTTGTACAAAAAAAGAAAAGCCTTTGTAGAAAGGATAGTGGTTTTTATTGTAGTCTTAGAAAATACTGAATTATGAAAGATACAAAATCAACTGCTGTAATTATCTGTTTATTTTACAATCTGTATGCCACCATATTCTTATGGCTTTAAGACAGTCTGTCCAAAGTATTTTAAAACATGCTTTTAACAAAGTATTTTACAGTTTCAAAATTGAGTATTTATTTACTGAAAAGAAAAAAACACAAACAAAAAAACCCTCCAAAACATTTACCTGAGAATTCTGTATCATAAAATTTTCATTGATTCTTAACTTTTCCAAGTTGATGATATAGGCTACAGAAGTCAACATGCAACTTGTAGGTCTACTGTATTAAATAAATAGTTTAAAAATTATTTAGATGCAGCCACTTAGGCAAAAACCTACCCTCAAACTTCATCAAACAGATTTAAAAACACATGAATTTTATCATTGCTAAATGATAATCATGTTTGGGTTTTTTATTTTGTACTGGAAGTCCTGAACCATTTGTTGGGTAGAATTCAGATTCTGACATCAGACTGCAGCTATGGAACACAACTCTTTGGTGGATATTTCAGCCTCTGAACTTGGCAACCACTGACCTTGTTTTCCAACCTCCACAGCACCAAAGGTGTTGGGGGTCTGGGTCACTGGACATGTTTCAAGTTCCCAGGCAGTCGTTCTCTACACACATGCTCCACCTGTTTACAGCAAACAATCACCTCAAGGAATTCTATTTCAGAGTATGTGTACTACTAGGACAATGCATTCATGTCATTATCCACGTCATTTCACAATATCACCAGCACTAAGTGATATTATATATGGATAGGAGAGAGGTTTAGGGAGTTATGGTTTCCTTTTATTGTTTCTTCTTGGTTTGCTTTTTAAATAAAATCCAGACTTATAAACAAAATACTGCCCAGGATGGCACAGAGGGAGGCAAGATTAAATTAACCAGGCATATACAGACACTGAAGGAAAAAAAACAGAGAGTTTCATGAGTAATATACACACACATATATATCAACATGTAGAAATGATAAGAATTTCAAAGAATTTCAATTTAATTACCTGAAAATATATCCAAAGCAGTAGAACTCTTGTAATGTCTGCCATATAGCATTTGTTTCTGATTTTCCATTACTGCAAGCACTGTGATTTATACAGGCTATAGTCCATTAATTTTTTTCCCTTAAAAGCAGTAATTACACTGATGAAAATCCAAGGGTATCACTATAGATTTAAATCAACTTCCAATTCCATAGGTGAGGTAGTGTAGTCACTTGTATTACATGCTGGTTATGAGAAGTACTGTTGAAATCTGTCAATTTTAAAATTTTTGTTTTAAATAAGTGGCTTAACATTCTTAAAATATTCATTAATGCTATATATCACTAGGGGCAAGGGGAGTACAGAAAAAACACAACCCAGAAAGCTTTGCCAAGAACAAGTTCATCTCACTGCAAAGCAGTATTTACAACAGTCCTTTTTGCTTAGCTGCTGCCTACTGTACATGCACACAAAAGACAAGAAGCTAATGTACATTCTGAGGTAGGAAATGAAGAATTCCACTGGCTTGTACAAGATTCTTCATGTTTTGTAAACCAGTAAAATCAAAGTTNTGGTGTGAGAGAGTAACATCTAAATAACAAAGCATCATTGGTATACAATATGCATCTACCACCATATAAAAAAAATAATCTAAAATCCATTATTTTTAGTGGCTGTATTTCTTCTTTGCCAAGTACATGAAAGAAATCCCTCCAGATCATTTCCTTATTATCCTTTTTATAAATTTACACTTACAGCATGAGTCATTGAAAATGACACTACACATTGAGCCATAAAAGTATCCTGAAGACTAAAATTCAATGGTCCCAGTGATGAGAGAACGAAAATATTTGTAGATAACTTTAGGCAATTAGGCACTGAAGAATTGGGTGCCTGAATACCTTTAAAAAAACCAAAAGCCAACACACCAAAACACCACAACACACACCTCTGTCCTTAAGGTTTTGCAATACTTAGATTCCAACTCACCATAGAGAACAGTGAGCTTAAAGGTGCTAGAACAGTAAGTCACAACACAGGAGCTAATTTTAACAAGCATATGGGATTCAGATGCTGGAGGATCCGATGCACACTAATTAAAGAATTGCATCAGACTTCCACCTTTCCCAGTACACTGTTATTCCTCTCACAAAATTTAGAGGAGAGAGCACTATGCTGCAGCACCTCCACTGTTCCAGTTGTTTTAACTGCATACTGGAGAGCTAAGACAAAGGCTTATATTCAGTAAAAGCTGGCTCTGGTTCAGGGATGGTAACAGCAGGACGCAATGAGCTGTTCCAGAGCACACTTCAGAGAATTTCCTCATACCGTCATTTTACCCTAACCCATCTACGAAATAAACATTTACAGAGTTGTATATGCTTTCTCAAGGTTTGCCTACCAGGAAAAAAGATATCTTAGAAGGTGAGAATTCCAGGTATAGAAATCATTGTGCATAAACATTTGTTAGGCTTTTCTCGAGATGCAGAATGGCAATAGATACTGTGGCATAAGTCAGAGTGAAGGTTGGTCTATACCTGAATGAAAGCTTCTTCACAAATAAACATCTGTGCACAGAGTTTATACTTTCCAACAACTTTCCTGAACTCTCCATAGCATCACCACACAGAGAAAGTTCCAAGGTTGACACATACAAATTACACTGGAGAACTACACAGAATAAACCCAAAGCTTGCCGAGTAATACAATGACAGTGTAAATGTCAATGGAGTTTCAAAAGATAAAGTTTCATCCTTTCTTTCCCTTACTAAGTTACTTTACAATAATGCTCAATCTTTTAGTTGCAACGTTGAGGCTGGCAACAGGAAGAGAATAGATTCACTCATCTGTAGTGCATTTGTCAGTCATCTGCTGACAGAAGTCTGTGATACCACTGCTTTGTCCACACTGTTCCACCAGTGAAGTTTTCTCTAATGTTCTCACAGCAACTGGATGCAGTTCTTGTACTTGATTGCATGTTGCATCACAGACACTTTTCACACATTGATAACAAGAATTCTGCTCATTTGTAGATGTAACACCTGAAAGACCATCTGCTAACTCCATGCATGCTGGTATCAGAGGCTCACTGTCAGAAGGAGCTGTTCGTTCTCTCTCCGGGAATAGAAACGAAAGTGGACAATCCGAGGAAGAATATTTTGCAAGTATTTGTATTTGCTCATGACTCAAGGCTGCTTCCTTACACACCTGCTGGCAAAGACCTGTCAGATTCTGCTTTGTCTCACCCAGAGTTGACAAAATGTGGTTTCTTTCCTTCAGCAAGTTCTCCTTTTCATTTTGCTGCAAGAAGAAAAATAAAAGCCTTTTAGTCTACATTAAGGCAAAAACTATAGATTGTTATTCTCCTCACAAAGTCAAAATAAGGCTATAAATGTGTTCTGCTGAACAGGACTAATTTGACAGTAAGGCAGTAAACACTTAAGAATCAAGTTCCTATCAAAAGGACAATTTGGTATGCACAATCCCAAGCACAAATTCAGGCTGGGTGGGGAATGGCTGAGAGCAGCCCTGAGAAAAAGGACCTGAGGTCTGGGTCAGTGAAAAACTCAACATGAGGCTGCAGTGTGAGTGCAGCCCAGACAGCAACTGTGTGCTGGGTTGCATCAAGAGAAGCATGGCCAGTAGGGCAAGGGAGGGGATTCTGCCCCTTTGCTCTGCTTTCCTCACACCCCATCTGGAATCCTGTGTGCAGCTCTGGAGCCCCCAGCACAGGAAAGACATGGAAGTGTTGGAGTGGGTCCAGAGGAGGCCACAAAGATGCTGAGAGGGCTGCAGCAGCTCTGCTGTGAGGACAGGCTGAGAGAGCTGGGGCTCTGCAGCCTGGAGAAGAGAAGGCTTCCAGGAGACCTTAGAGTAGCCTTTCAGGATCCGAAGGGGGCTACAGGAAGGCTGGGGAGGGACTATTGACAAGGTCTGGGAATGACAGGACAAGGGGCAATGGGTTTGAAGTGGCAGAGGGGAGATGGAAAGTGGATGTTAGGAAGAAGTTGTTTGCAGTGAGGGTGGTGAGACACTGGCACAGGTTGCCCAGGGAGGTTGTGGTTGCTCCCTGCCTGGAGGTGTTGAAGGCCAGGTTGGAGGAGGCCTTGAGTGCCCTGTGCTAGTGGGAGGTGTCCCTGCCTATGGCAGGGGGTTGGAACTGGATGATCCTTGAGGTCCCTTCCAACTTTACCATTCTATGATTCTATGACAATTCTAAGCTCTCTTGAAGCATCATTCATTTAGCTACTTCAAGTGATTTTTCAGACATACAACTTTTTGAAAACTCATACTAGCATCCAAAATAGAAATTTGCAGTTATTTAATAAATAAAACCTAGCTTCACTTACTGCAAGTATTCCTGAAACACTAATTCTATAGGCTAACATTTCGACCACTACCACTGGGTAAACAAAACATTAAGCAGAGCAGTCCTTGCTAATTTGTATTTAAAAGTTTGTGGTAGTTTGACCCAGCTCCCCTTAAGAAGGTCATTCTCCAGGAGGATGAGAGAGGTCCAGGAACTGGACCCTGGAAATCATACTTTTTAGTTATTCAATCCCATAATTCTGCTATCACTTTATAAGTGGGCAGCAAAGTCAAATCTTTCTCTTCTTTCCTCCC
This sequence comes from Semnornis frantzii, assembly GCA_013399775.1. Classification (NCBI taxonomy): domain Eukaryota; kingdom Metazoa; phylum Chordata; class Aves; order Piciformes; family Ramphastidae; genus Semnornis; species Semnornis frantzii. The sequence continues at coordinate 18,543 of VWYK01118598.1, read as the reverse complement.
TTCCCTCAGCTCTCTGGAGGGAGTCTTCTCTGGATAACTAACAGGACAGCAACCTGCCTGTGGCCTTCAAGGCAACAGTGAACTGCGTTATCAGGCCAGCTTGGGCCTAACAGGAGATAAGAGGGGGGAGAAAATGAGCATTGGGGGTTTGTGGTTTAGATTTGCTGGGGAGAGTTTTCAGAAAATTGAAAGTTTTCAGGGAATACAGGGAATGTATCCTGTATCTGTATTAGGTGTTGAAGGATTCATGTATTCCTGTACTTTAAATACACTTTCCTGTATTCCTCTCCAGTTCAGCAAGAGCCTTGTAAAAGTAAAATAACCTCAAGTCTGTCCACCCTATAAACATTGACAAAGTTACAAATTGAAAACTAGACATCACATTTTGACTATTGATATAGTCTACTAGATTAAAATAAAATCTTAAGTGTCAGGTACACTGCAGAACAAGCAATTATGAGTATTATCTACAACATAAAGGAAATTGAAGTGTAACAACAAAATATTTTCACTGGAAATGTAGCACTCCAATTTGTTTCAAGGTTCTGCTAGAACACTGGAGGTTAAGGGAGGAATTTGAAGTGAAATTAGAAGAGGAGGGTCAGATTAGTGACTTGGAAGATGCAAAAACAGAGGTGCAACTAGACAGATAAGTGAGTATGGGAACAGAGTGTCAGTTGAATACTTGTTTCATTGGCACAGTCAGATACCACTCAGACACAAAATAACACTGTCCTGACTCTGAAGGACTTAAAATTTAGCTATGTAACACGAGGATTTTCCAAATAGAGGGCAGCAAAAGGGATGGCAATTTGCTAATATTGATTTGAAAAAAGCACTAGTACAATAAAAATCATCATCTTTTGTTTTGTAGTTTGTTTTGCTTCAATGTAATAAATTTTTGTGAGACTTCTGATACTGTTGGCTGAAGATGAAAGGATATGGATAACTGAGGGGCTGGTCATATCATAGAATGGTAAGGTTGGAAGGGACCTCAAGGATCATCCAGTTCCAACTCCCTGCCATAGGCAGGGACATCTCCCACTAGTACAGGGCACTCAAGGCCTCCTCCAGTCTGGCCTTGAACACCACCAGGGAGGGAGCAGCCACAACCTCCCCGGGCAACCTGTGCCAGTGTCTCACCACCCTCCCTGCAAACAACTTCCTCCTAACATCCACTGTCAATCTCCCCTCAAACCCACTGCCCCTTGTCCTAGCACTGCAAGACCTTGTCAGTAGTCCCTACCCAGTCTTCCTGTAGGCCCCCTTTAGACAGGCTACTATAAGGTCTCCTCAAAGCCTTGATGGAAACAAGCAACATCCAGAAAAGAAAAACTAAGAAAAGGCAAAAAAGAGACAGGAAACAAGCAAGAACATAATGAAATAGTTGGAAAAGAGGAAAACTATCCTAAAAACAAACCATGCCACGTGTTACAAGTTCTATAATTAATAAGCAGATTTCCAAAGACAAAAAAAAGGCTTAAATAGTTTAAGCATCAAATTTTCATAGGGGCTATATGTTAACACTATTGCTCTATCAGTTTACTTGTAGAAAGTTTAATTATTTACAGTCTCTCCTTTTGCAGGATAAACCCCTACGGCAACTTTTTAAACTTCATATTAAAAGAACTGACTAAGTTTAAGGGGCATTTTGCAAGAGAAACAGTTGTTGCCAGCCCTTTTCCCCTAAAAAAACAATTAAAAAGAGTGCTTTGCTGATAAAGTTATACTTTTTCAGCATAATGGAGCAGCTCTTAGCAGAACTCCTAATCTGAAATCACTTCATGTACATTTAAAGTATGTAGAGACACTCAGCTGTGTATTATGGACCAACAAAATTATCTGGACTACTGTTTAACACAAACTTTGACATGCAGAAATAGTTATTCCAGTGTTTCCTTACACTCACTTGAAGCTTTTAATTTTCATTTATGATGTCTCTCCTTCTCCTGCTGTCAACTCCTATTTCCTGGAAAGTCAAACTTCTTTCATTCCCAATGGCTACATATCTTCAGGACTTCCCCATAGATCTGGGTCAATGGACATTTAGGTCTCCCCACAGCCACCTCTTCATAGGAGAGGTAGTCAAATCATCCTGGTGGCTGCCTCCTAACTGCTCTAGTTTGTCAATACACTTCTGGCACTGGGAGCAGTTGAAACTGAGTAAAAGATTCAACCCTATTATGTGCTAAGTATAGAGTACAATCAATGCCTAAGAACAACTGGCTGTGCTCCTGTTCAGACAGGCCAGCTCACTGATGGCCTTTTTTTTTTTGCCTGGAGTCACTTCTGTCTGCTGAGACTGCCATGGTCCACAAAGCTACTCCCCAGCCAGTCTCCAGAGTCTATTCATGCAAGAGATGAGTCTGTTCCAGATACAGGCCTTCCCCAAGAAACAGACCTCAAATACTATCTTTTAATTTGAGAAAACAAAAACTTGATAAGCAACAACACATAGAAATGGATTCAAGACAACGTGCTTCACACAGTGAACACCAGCATAAGGAATTAACCAAATAATATTCCCTAACAGGCTATGTCACCTGGAAATTATACCTAGACAAAGTTTCTGTATTTGTGCAAAGCTTATACAAGCTTGATGGTGCATCCCAGTTGCTGTCACACACGTTCAACAGCTCCAAAGGAGGTCTGTCCAGGAAATTCTGAAGAAATGTACCTGCACAGCTGGAAAAACTAAGCAACTGGAACGTGCTTGTGCCTAAGGCATGATTCATAACAACTCAGATCTTCCCTCAATTCTCAACAGTCATTGTCTAGATCCTGTCACAGAGTTATCTGCCAACCGTCAGACATTCTGTTTTAACACAGGCCCACAGAAGACAGGATGTTATACTATGATTATCAATCAGTCAACTTCAGGTCTAATCTTCAAGATGAATCTTCAATTTTCTCCTTCGAGTGTTCCACAATATTGACAAGGTTGCATAACAAAGGGAAATGACAATATGACAACAAAAATAGGCACTTCAGGAAAATATGTTTCTAGCCCATGGCACTTCGCTCTGATTTTGCTTTCCTTTTCAATATGAGTCACAAAGAGAAAGGTGCAATATGCCTGTGTATGTTCCTAGATGATGTAGATAAATTCATGCATATAAACAAAGTCTAAAACTCCATAAAGAAGAATTAATAGTTCAATTTTTTAGTGTTACTTTACTCCTTTAAGTGCACACAGTAAGATCAACTCAAATTGAGATGAGACGGTCAAAAACAAAGACCAGACAAAAAAAGCCACTCAAGAGCTTTCTAGGCAGAAGAGCTTCAGGTTATCAACATATAGTTCCTCATCCACAACCTCCATACATCTGCTAAAAAAACCAAGTAGCTTCTTCAGTTCTGCTGTACCTTCTGCTTTTCTGCAAGGATCTCGTTTTTAAGATTCAAGACTTAGGAAACAGTTCATCAGCCCATGCTGATATGTTACGAGAACACCACTTACACAACTAACAATTGCATAACTGTAAACTTCATCATGAGCAATAACCATGAGCTGAAGAACAAAAGCATAAAGCAAGAAAAGGGGAAAGAGGCAGGAAATGGAGTGGGATGGTGGTTTGGGAATCATTCTGTACAGTTATGTTCAATGCTGACAGGTTTCAGAAATGTCATTCACCAAACATTATGCTGTGATGCACTTTGACTGTAATGGAAACAAGAGCATAGAAGGAAAAATGTGTGTAGAGCACAGAAAACCTAGAACTGCTATCAGGCAGTCACCTAAGACTAAGTTTGCTAAGCTTAAATGGAAAAAGTAGTAAGCTATTTCAGTCTCAAACTGCTGCCAGAAGTCCAGTCCAAGATATTCAAAGAAAGACTCAAGCCAACACAAACAGTTATACATACCAGCTTTTCAATTTCAGATTCCAGATTCTGTATGCAGTCAAGTTTTCTCTTACGACATCGCTGGGCTGCAATTCTGTTTTTACTTCGTCTTCGGATGTCGTGGATGCAGTCCAATTGTTCAGGAGTTAATTTATGCATTTTCAGAAATGACTGGAAATCATTTCTAGAAAGTGAGATAATCCTTTGTGCATTAAATGGGAGTTTTACCTAGAATGTAAAATGCAGCTGTAAATCAATAGTGCAACTGATGTATGCAAACCTCAACGGGCCAATTCAAGTCTTCTTTTTAAGCATTCTCTATCTTCCTTCCTAAATCTCAAGAGCAAGCTGAAGTAGTCACCAGGTGAGGTTAATAAAACCCAAGTTTCAATTAGATGAGTTCAAGTACAGGAGAAATAAAAAAAAAAAAAACAACAAAAAAACCACCAACCTGCTCACACTTAACACTAGATTCTCAAAAACATACACAAAGCAGAATGGAATCCATGAATGCATGCAGCAAATAATCAGGTGGTACACTCTAGGAAGCTATGGTTGGGTGTTGCACAAAACAAGTGGCAAGAATCACTAATACAGTCTGATGTTTCGTCTAAGCTACTATTAAAACTTCATCCTGTATATATTTTTATACCTACAGCTTTCCAAAGTAAAGTTCACCTCAAACAGGCATTTATACAGAAGTTATGGTATTTGTCTTGCAATTTTTCATGCTGTAGAAGAGGCTCTGGCTACTGTCTCTAAACCTAAGCTACAGCAGCAGAAGCTTCTGAAACATACACATACCATGAAGTTCTGATTAATACTGAAAAACACTTTTACCTTTATAAAATTGTCACATTTTACAGAGAATCTAACTGAAGAAATTTGAATCCTTACATCTGAGTATATCAAGTAGTAGAATATGTTATCTCACTGTAGCCAAATATCTGAATTTAGTTTAAAAAACAAATGGAGACATCTTTTCTGGGTTTGGCTACCACTGGTAAGAAGTAAAAGCGGGTCCAGAAGAGGGCCACAAAGATGCTCAGAGAGCTGCAGCAGTTCTGCTATAGGGATAGGCTGAGAGAGTTGGGGCTCTGCAGCCTGGAGAAGAGAAGGCTTCAAGGGGACCTTAGAGTAGCCTTCCAGGATCTGAAGGGGGCTACAGGAAGGCTGGGGAGGGACTATTGACAAGGGCTTGTAATGACAGGACAAGGGGCAATGGGTTTGAAGTGGGAAGATTTAGACTTGATGTTAGGAGGAAGTTGTTTGCAGTGAGGGTGGTGAGACACTGGCACAGGTTGCCCAGGGAGGTTGTGGCTGCTCCCTGCCTGGAGGTGTTGAAGGCCAGGTTGGAGTTGTCCTTGAGTGACCTGCGCTAGTGGGAGGTTTCCCTGCCTATGGCAGGGGGTTGGAACCGGATGATCCTTGAGGTCCCTTCCAACCTTACCATTCCATGATTCTATGACAGTGTTGCTCTCAGCAATGACGCAATCTACTTTGTGATGTAAAGGTGAAAAATGTATTTAATCAGTTCTGGCCTACTAATTTTTGATATTTATGGCAGCTTCCACTTATCTAATGTCTCAGTATGGTCCTGCCCTTTGTAAAGAAAAAAGCTAATACTTGAAAACCAATTGAATTTTCATGACATTTAATGATCCAATATACAGTCACACTGCCATCCTAGAATTGTAAGAACTGTGACAGAAATCATTCTAGGTAAACAGTAAAATATTTTAGGATTAAACTACTTATGTAGGGTATCTGCATAATGCACTACCAATGCAATGAGAAAGAAAAGCAGTGTCAAACAATTTCTGCACTTGGAGTAATAAACATGACCTCGATTTTAGAGAGGATGACACTATTAAAACAGTCTTAAATACACAGCTACTGAAGTCAGCTTGAACACTTAACTTTCATTTTATAGTAAATCTTAAGTACCATTTCTCTCACTTTGTCCCTGCAATTCAGAATAAACTCAAGACAATTGGTAAGTTTCTACAAAACAAAGGTTCCAAAATATTTTAACAGAAGACAAAAAACCCAAACTACTCAGAGTGCCCATGCCTTCGTTTAAGATTTTCTGCTAAAGTTTTGAAAGTTGCTCCAAAAAATACTGAAGACCTCCAATACCTAAGTATCTATCGCTTCAATATCCTATCAAAAGGATACTTCCTAAGCCTCCATGAATTAACTGTGACCTTCCATACAGACCTTTGGATGGTTAAAAGTTCAATTCCCTGATTTTTAAAACAAGCAACCGCTAAAACCAAACCCCAGGAAACAACTCAAAGCTCCAGGAAATTCAGAATTAATTTTTTGAATAGGACTTTAAGAGACAAAGAAGCAAAGGATACAACCCAGATGTTCTTACCTCACATTCTTGTTCTCTTGCTGAACAGGATTCACTGTCTCCCTCCGTGTCAGTTTCTGAATCCTCTCCCAGACTTATCACATAATTATAGGGACACTGTTCTTGTGGCTGTACCTGAACATAATCTCCACTGCTTATTTCAGAGGTGTTGGAGCATCCTTCAGTACCAAGGTTGCTTATAAAGGGGCAGTTGACAGAACTCAGTGTTGTAAAAGTTCGCGGAGGGCAAGGTTCAGGGCTTTCACTAATCCTGATACCCAGCCACGGACACTCTGATTTCTTCCCTGAATATACTGGCTCTAAGCACTCTTTTGAAACTGCAGGTGGTAAATTTACTTGGCAGGCTTCTGTGCTGTAAATATCACTCCAGAATCCTTTTGCTAGATGTTCTGCCACCTCTCTTTCCACGCTGCTTCGATCACCAGATGATGTAATGCTAGTGGCTTCCCTAGTGCACAAATCAACTTTTGAAGGGGTGTCATCTTGACTTTCAATTTTGTCATTCCCAGCTCCAGTACCTGATACAACCTTTTCAGTTAAGATTGTGTTGTTTTGCATACTACTGAAATTCAAGTTACCATATTGTTCACAAGTACTTAAAAAAGACACAGAACTGAGTCCATGAGGTGAAGCAGAGTCCGGAGGGAAAGCAGCAAGATCCATTTTCTCCACAGGACATAACACGTTCTGAGTCACAGAATCTCTCCTTGACTCTTCTTTTTTTGCAATGCCTTCCTCCCCTTCTTCCATTTTTACCTGAGTCTCTTCGCATTTTGAGACCAGCTGCATAGTTACACATTCCTGAGCTTTTTGTAAGCCATCACTATCGATTATTTCCTTCTCAGGAAAAGCTGCAATTGGTGGCACTTGGATGTCTTTAATACTATAAGTGGACTCTGAAGTGTGAACTTTGTCATTTCCAAAAGCCTTCTGGAATTTCCTATACTTTGGGCATTGGGAAGATAAGCTGGAAACACCAGCCCTTTCTAAATGTACAGGATCATACACTTGACTGGCATCTTGGAGAGCAGGTGACGCCTTAGAGTTTTCTTCATCTTTACAGAGCTTTGTGTCAGGAGTCTGAACACATTCCTTTTCCGAAAGCTCTGCTTCATCAATTTCTAGTTCTCCATCATCCACATTGCCAGTTTTAGGGGTTGTTTTCTGACAACGTTGTGTACAGCACTTCTTTCTAGGACACTCCTGCCGATCCAATTTGAAGTCCAAAAACTTGAATTTGAGAAATTGAAAGCAAGATTCTTCAATGTTGTGTACACCCAAAAATTCAGCACATTTGCAAACTTCAGACACATTGTCTTTATTTAAAATAAGTTTAGCTGTGTATGCAAACTGAAGCAAAGGACTAAATCCTTTGAGTGTTACCTATTGGAAAAATGAAAAAAAACAAAGCCACAACACATTAGTATGGCAAACAAGGATTTAGAGATACACATAGAACCCACATTCACCTGTGATTAAGTCATGCAAGCAGGACACATTACAAGAAGAGCTGCAGATGTGCCCTACAGAGAACACCCAGCCTCACTCATTCTGAAACAAGCCTATCAATGCGACTTTATCCTTTCCTTTTGTAGCTATTATGAGATTGATCAACAGTGAAAAACATAACAAAATGTTCTGACAAAAAAGTCCTAACAAGTGAAAAACATTGCTGTACACTGAAAACAAGCAGATTCCAGCTTTACTAAGATACCTTCAAACTGAAATTGTACACTAATTGCTCTGGAAGAAGATCAAAATGGCGACAGCATTTAATTGTTCCTTTAAAGTATAATTACTGTTATTTGCTCAGTCTTATGCATCAAGTAAGAAAGTTTGAAAACACTGAATTTTATTTTCTATTCCTTTCTTCCTCCTACAGATTAAGAGTACATAAAACCAATTCTTCTCAGTTTAATGTCTCTTTGGAGTAGGAACTTTTGGTTGAACATTTCCATCACTACCATTCCAGTCTTTATGGTAGAACAGTTGTCTATCAGGGAATCTAGAGATAAGCAAAATCTGCATCATTACAAACTGAACAAGTTTGTATGAAAATTACCTCTTTCTGCCCAATTCCTTAAATAGATTACCACATTACAAAGTATTTGAATACTTGATTTATCCTTGACTTGCAGAGAAAGGTAAAAGCATGTCCATTATTACTACTCCAACTCAAGCCCACATTCTGTTCCCTTCTTTTACTGATATGAACTGGATTTTATGCTGAATAAAGTTTATATTAATGCATTAGTTACACCAAACTCTTCTGATGGCAAGATAATTAATGTACAGTTCTGGAGCCCCCAGCACAGGAAGGACATGGAATTGTTGGAGTGGGTCCAGAGGAGGGTCACAAAGATGTTCAGAGGGCTGCAGCAGCTCTGCTGTGAGGACAGACTGAGAGAGTTGGGGTTCTGCAGCCTGCAGAAGAGAAGGCTTCCAGAAGACCTTAGAGTAGCCTTCCAGGATCTGAAGGGGGCTACAGGAGGGCTGGGGAGGGACTATTGACAAGGTCTTGCAATGACAGGACAAGGGGCAATGGGTTTGAACTGGCAGAGGGGAAATTTAGACTGAACGTTAGGAGGAAATTCTTTCCAGTGAGGGTGGCAAGACATTGGCACAGGTTGGCCAGGGAGGTTGTGGCTGCTCCTTCCCTGGAGGTGTTGAAGGCCAGGTTGGAGGAGGTCTTGAGTGCCCTGTACTAGTGTGAGGTGTCCCTGCCTATGGGCAGGAACTAGATGATCTTTGAGGGCCCTTCCAACCTTACTATTCTAGGACACATGCAATTTCACTCAGGAATCAGTGTGGGGTTTGTCTTGTTTGGGTTTTAGGTATGGTCTTTTTTGAAGAACACAAATACCAGATGAAAGGAAGTTGCAAGAGTTCTGCATAGAGACATTTCAGTAAAGTTGCCTGTAAATCTGTGTAAAAAATTCTTAAAATAGTATTTGAAATGTTCTTTGGAGAAAAGAATACTGATTACATCACTGTATTAATATCAGTGTGGACTGGTGTACTTTAAAAGCTTCAAATACTTTTTAATCATCAAAAGAGTTAATAATAATGAAAGGTTTTGAGAGGCAAGCACTGATCACATGGTTTGACACGTAAATTTCTTTCATTATTAGTAAAGCTAATTACCATAAACTATCCCAGAAAGACACTGATTATTTAACAACCAATTCTTCAGGTTACTGTTACAAGCACTTGAAGGTTCTTCACTTTGCCTCTACAAGCATGGGACTTCATATAAAAATTCAGTCACCTGCTTGCTTCATACCTTTTATAACAACTTAACACCAACTGGAATCTTTAAATGCACTGGAGACTCCAGACATGTACTAATAAATTTTCTCACTCATGGATGTCAGATTCTCACTGAAGGTCCCTGAATTTCATCTGATTTATGTATTTTAGGGGTAAAAAAAAGACAAGACTATATATATGCAATATATTTTCTCAGTCTTAAAAGTAATAAAATGTGATAGGAAAAAAAAGGCCACACTGCTAATAATCAGTGTGCAAAAAAGACAGGGAACTGAATGCATGAGAACTGTTAACAACCACAAGCAGCAAGCAAGGAATATAAGTATGGTTTTATTACTCATAGGAAACCTTTTTAAGCTTGAATTCATTCATTACTCCAAAAGTATTCTCTCTTCATACAGGAGGATTATTTCTGCAATTCATCTTTACATTTAAGGCCTGCTTTTTGACAAATTTACTTGCTTTGAACCAGGTGTGCAATTTTAAAAGCAATAAATAATGGAATGAAGATCCTCCCTCTACATTCCTCAAGGCAGCATTCACTTACTTTCGGTCTGTATATACACTCTGACCTGCCCAGCTTTTTTATCTCAACCAACAGCTTTACAACTTTGAAATTCCTTCCCTTCAGTTCTTAAATCCCTCACCTTAACTTCTCAGCTAAGCACTGGCCTATTGTAAAACAGAACTTAATAAAACAGATTAGAGGCACTGGCAGGTAATATATAGAAGGGAGTAACACTCACCTCTTCTGGTAAAGTGATGATAAGATCAGCATCCACCTGGCCCACAATTCTCGAAAGGAAGTAACTGCTGCAAGCTGCAAGTACAGCTTTGTGTGCCCGGAATCGCTGATCTTCCACTAAAATAGTAACATCACAAAGAATATCCTGCTTTCTCTGATCATCAAGACTGAGAAGCACATTGGTACTGTGTACTGAAGACTCATATGCAAAAAACACACTATTCTTCTCACTTAGAGACATTCTGTATCACAGATGGTAGTGTAAGTCTCAATGGAAAGCATGCTTCTGTTCTTCAAATCTGGAAGAAGAACAAACGAGTTGTACACGTGAAAATCTTATCCAACAGGATGTCACAGATACTAAAAGTAAGCTAACTGATGAACATGCATTGCCAGTTCTAATTCTTTTTAGGACTAAGATTAATTCAATATTTTCAGCATGGATACATGCTTATGATCATCTAAAGTATCCAAACCTTAATATGTGCATCTTAAAATAATGCTTTATTAGTCTCATAGCTGGAAAAAAGGAACAATTTTTCATGTGACTTGTGATAAAGAACTGATTATTCCTCAGCAAGTGATTAAAAGTCATAACTTTACACTAATACCTAAGTTATTTACATTTTAGGGTTTTAGTTATTCTAACACTATAAAAATGTAAACAGAAATTTAAAAATGCATTAAGCCAAAATTCACCAAAATACTATGTAAGCAGCTTCTGTACTGATCAACACAGTAGGGACTAAAATACATGTTCTACCTTCTTTCAGAAATAGTTTGACTAAATCAGTCATTTGCTCTCTAGCTGGTTGGTGTTTTGTTTTAAAATCAGATTAACTCTCCTATTTTCCACCTGCCTTAATTCTCTAATGCAGCCTTTTCCACTCCTACTCATTGCTATTTGATTTGTCATGCTTAGTAGACATTTGCTTTCCTATGATTCAGATCACTTGGCAATAGAATCCCTCTCATGACACAGCATTAGAGTTCTCAAATAACAGTACTTATTAGATAATAAACAAGAGTTGTGGTGTTTAAAACCCTGAAATAAGCTCATATCTAATTGTCCCAAAGCTGTTCCTAAGTCCCTAGTATTTGCAAAGAGAGCACTACAGAGAAGTCCTACAGAGTGTAAAATTTAGCAGCATTTCCAACACTTATCTTTGCACTGTATTTCTAAATTATGTGAATTTAACCTCTCTTCCACATTGAGAAAAAAAGGCCTAATAAGGAAAATATTACTACCTAAAGCATTACCTCAAACCAAACATTTAGATTACACTATTCCACCCAAAAGTTACTGTAACTGAACACAGTTGCTGAAAGCCACTTTGGCTGACACAGGACTACCTAATCATTATATTGCTCAACAGAGGTTGTTATGATATGGCAGCTCCCAACAACAGCAAAACTCTGTCCAGTGCAAATCTTCAGTTTTTAAATATGAGAAACTTGCACAATGCAGGGAGGGAGGGAGGGAGGATGGGTGCATCGTCATTTTTCAACACAGGAGGGCATAAACAACAGCTACCTTGCTGGCCATACTCCTGGTTATACTTGCTCACTCACTACTCAAGCTATTTTTGTAAGTAGTAGCAGAGTCAAGGCCACATTTTTGGGTGAACATCCAGACAAACCTCGTGAGACAGATTACAATTAGACACATGCCTTTAAAAGATTATTTTTTCTTTCTTTTGATGTCCCAAGTTCTCCCAATGGTCAGACAGACAATTCATGTATCACATATGAAGCTTTTGGGTTATCCCTTATAAAAGAATCCCTTCCAAGACCGAATTCAGCTCATTGTTCTTTCAAAGCACAGAAGGCTAGAACGAACAGCATTTTATATATCTATATATTTATATATAGATATCCAAGACTGTTAACCCTCCTTGTCACTTGAGATTCACAAAGAGCTCAACATGCTTTTGAACCAGCATGCAGTGAGCTTCCAATGTTGTTACTGCTAAAATACACTTGGTTTCAACATAAATACAACTTTCTTTCCTGAGAAATGAAAATATTTAAGCATAACTGAATTTAACACTTTGCTCTGACAGAATGTTGTACTTACTAGTGTGAAGATTTCATCAGCCAAGTTATGTCCCCACTATTTTTAAAGCAGATGCAAAGACTTTTTGATGGATCCAAAACATAAAATGTAGAATTTCATTAAGCATTTCAAAATTTAAAAGAAAGCAAGCAGACAAAAAAAAAACCACACACAACCAACAACTTAAAACCACAAACAAAAACACCACTATGCACCACATAAACACTAGATTTCTCTGAATCTTCTTTGTAAACTCTAATTACTGTCATACATAGCAAAGAGAGAAGTCAAAAGGAAAAGAACTCAAGAAGCTGGTGAAAACAAAAAAGCAAACAGGAAAGGGAAAACAACCACTGTTAAAAGCTGTAACACTTTAGAGAAGTACTAATAAAGGTCAAACTTTTGAATGTCTTAACTCTGTTTTGAAGTTGTGTAATAAAGGCATGATATCACATTTCTGATAGTATTTGTCAGGACAGCCAATCAGATTTTCTACAATGTGAGTAGAAAATAGACTTGTTCCTAAGTAGTTTTGTTAATTACATATTCACAAGAACTGGACTTAACCATTGCATGGAAAAGTATATACCTCCTGTAAACTGTTTTTTTTTTTCTCCTACTTTATTCTCCTGGATTACCCATTTCTTAAAGCTAATTTCATTTACAGATATACAAAGAGGGTAAAAGGTGTGAAGTGCAGAAAACAATACAATGGTACTTTGAAAAGAGAACCTTTACAATTTACAAGCTCATGCTGCAACTGTCCTACAAAAAGAGGCCCTGTTTTTTTCCCACTGCAACTGTCCATTTTAAATAATTAAATTTTCTATAAATATTAGTAGATTAAATTCTGATGGGAGAAAAAAAAATAAATGAAAGCATTCACAAGTTACTGCAAAATATAAGAACAGACAATACAAACAATGATTCTATGCTACATTTTTTTCACTTAGCATTTAAAGCAAAACTGAAAGTATTCCAAGAGTCAGCAGATGACTGGGTATTTAAATCACTGTTTACTAAATCAGTGTCAACAACCAATCATATAACTGAATGCAAGAGATGCTAAAAGCAAAAACCGGGTAATAATATTCTTTAAGATACTTGATATAGGACTTAAGTCCAAAAAGATATTCCAAAAATCCAGTGCAGCCTCAGCAAGTTTGCAGATGACACCAAGCTGTGTGGCACAGTCGACTTGCTAGAGGGCAGGGATCCATCCAGAGGGACCTGAACAGGCTGCAGAGCTGTGCCCAGGCCAACCTCATGACATTCAACAAGGCCAAGTGGAAGGTCCTGCACCTTGATAGGCACAATCCCAAGCACAACTGCAGGCTGGGTGGGGAATGGCTGAGAGCAGCCCTGAGGAAAAGGACCTGCGGGTCTGGGGTGATGAAAAGCTCAGCATGAGTCTGCAGTGTGCGCATGTAGCCCAGACAGTAACTGGGCTGTATCAAGAGAAGCATGGCCAGCAGGGCAAGGGAGGGGATTCTCCCCCTTTACTCTATTCTCCTCAGACCCCATCTGGAGTCCTGTGTGCAGTTCTGGAGCCTCCAGCAAAGGAAGGACTTGGAACTGTTGGAGTGGGTCCAGAGGAGGGCCATGAAGATGCTCAGAGGGCTGCAGCAGCTCTGCTGTGAAGACAGACTAAGAGAGTTGGGGCTCTGCAGCCTGCAGAAGAGAAGGCTTCCAGGAGACCTTACAGTAGCCTTCCAGCATCTGAAGGGGGCCTACAGGAAGGCTGGGGAGGGGCTATTTACAAGATCTTGCAATGACAGGACTAGGGGCAATGGGTTTGAACTGGCAGAGGGGAGATTGAAAGTGGATGTTAGGAGGAAGTTGTTTGCAGTGAAGGTGGTGAGACCCTGGCACAGGTTGCCCAGGGAGGTTGTGGCTGCTCCCTACCTGGAGGTGTTGAAGGCCAGGCTGGAAGAGGCCTTGAGTGCCCTGTACTAGTGGGAGGTGTCCCTGCCTATGGCAGGAGGTTGGAACTAGATGACCCTTGAGGTCCCTTCCAACCTTACCATTCTATGCAGTTTGAAAGGATTAAAGAAGGAGCAACATGAAAGCTCACTAGTTACAAATCCTCAGTCAGTGGAAGAAAACTAGTACTGTCAGTACAAACGCACTCCTTACGTTCTTCTCCCTTGAAATTGTGTGCCTAATATTCTCACAGCAAGGGGGGAGGGAAATGTATATAAACACACATGCTAGTATAAAAACTACACAAAGGAACATTTGCAGTTGAATGAATAACGGTCTGCTTTGAAAACACAACTAAGAATGCTACTATGAAGTTTCTGCTGTTCACCAGGCAGTGTTTCAGGATTTTTTTTTTTTGAAGTGTTTTGCCTAAAGGCAAAAATATATCCTCTTAAAACAGTGGCTAGAAAACTACTCTGTTTATCAAAGTCTCTCCTTTTTGTTTTTTCACTCCATTATTACTATACAATTCAATAGGAAAAATGTCTGACAATTACTTGTAAAATTATTGAACTTTCAGCAAATTTAGGTAATTCAACTTTTAATTGACTAGATAGAAACACATTTCTTTTCCAGAAACACATAAATACTTATCTCAATGAAACTTACCCTTTATAAAATGTTGTGGTGCTATGTATTTGTTTAAGTACACAGCATAGAGGTCAGAGCAAAATGCCAATCAAGGCTCATTGGCAAATACAGATCTCATCTAAGGCTCGTTTTTTTCATGCATTTAAAGTCAGTCATCAGCTTACATTAACATGGGGGTAGTTGCTTAGTGTAGTTAAGTGCAAATTACTTCAAAATTAGACTGCTGGTTTGTTCATCTGAAGACTTACAATTGGTAGCAATTACTGTTCGTTAACTTCTAGGTGACTGCAGAGTAAAAAGCTAGTTAAATGATTCTTCTCCCACAGTCTCTGCTTTTAAGAGTCATTTGGTACAGACCTTTAGGTAAACCATAAAAAGTCCACCCATTTGATACTTAAAAAAATAAAATTATATATGCAAAAAATTATAATCACAATTGTTGAGACAGGTAAAGCTGTTGCTAAGTTATAGGAGGAAAACAGTAATAGATAATACCAGATTGTAACAGACAGCATACAAGTAGGGACATATTAGCAAAACTCATCATAGTGTGATGTATTTCTTGTAGACACACAGACCAATCTGGCACAAAGTACGTTATTTTTTTATGCTCAGGAGCACTAACACAACTTCTAGAAGTTGGCCCTCAATATCCTGTGGTCATCAAGATAAATGTACGTGAGAGGTGAAGGAAGCTTTGGAGCAATTTGTTGCTGAAGTGACAAAAGCATGCAAAGAAACCAGCTTACCTCCCCACACTTTTGATACGGCAAAAGAGCTTCTTGATAATTATCTCTTAAAATGCAGATAATTACACAGTTTTGTACTGCATTTCACAAAAATATATACACACACTCTTGAATAACAGATGTTAATACAGAAATATTGTACAAATACATAGATGTTTGTATAATATATACACAGATATCAAAATATTAATAATAAAACTAATAAATGCTTTTTGCAATAGATCATCCTAGCAAGCCATTTCTGAAAGTCAGGATTTGACATTAACCCTGAGGAGTAATTTCCCCATTATGCAAAGGGCAGCAAAACACTCAGTGTATTTATACTGCCAAACTTTTTTCCTGTTGTGGAACTCAAACGTAGCAATTTGCACGTAAGGATTAAGCCCTGCCTGCTAAAAGCTGATAAACAGAAATACCATTCAAAGTTATATGGCTAACCAGAAGCACTATCAGTAAGACACAGACTTTAAGACAACGTTCAAAATCTTAGAACAATAAGCAAATGGACCACTCATCAACTCGCTGCTAGTCTTTGGATCAGCATTAGTCATTGCAAATCATTGCCACTTATGCACGTACCCACTGCACAGGTACCACAGCAATCTAACTTTTCAGTGGAAAATTTCTAGGACATTAATGCTCTGTTCAAAATAGTTATTGATAATGATTGCTAAACATGCCAAACTGACTAAATAAAAAAAAAAACTCCATACTGTTGTGCAGTGCATTAATTTTAATAACATCTTTAGAGTTTAAATGTAGATTTAAGCAGAGTTGGGCTAGGGGGAGTTGTCCCTGTCCACGGCAGGGGTGGGGTGGGGGTTGGTACTACATTATCTTTAAGGTCCCTTTCAAACTAAACCTTTCTATGACTCTACAGTTTTGCATCAGTGTTAGAAGACCCTGCATAGTTTATAACCAAGCTTTTCAGTAATTTAGAAAAAAACAGGTAATACCAATCCTGTATGCTTATAGCAAGCTCGTTTATAGTGTACTTGCATCATTCTTTCCGAACAAAGACCACAAAAATAACAGCTGGAGGTGTCTCTGTCTGCCTATGACAGCTGCCAAGAACTTTACCACAGAATAACTCAGAACAAGAAGACAGCAGCTAACAGGAGACAAATTCAATGTCCTTTAGTTTATATTTAATCACCACAAAAACGAAAGGGTGCGATTTCAACATACAAAGGCATATGCTATACAGCCAACAAGAGTGTTTTAAATGTCAGAGCAGCTGATGTAGGAATCATCTGCTAGTGGTGTTATAAGAAAATTCAAAACTAGAAAGAATGAATGAGTCACAGAAATGTGCTGGATAAGCTCTCTGGGACTCTTTAAGGCAAACAGCCAGAGAATATTGAAATGGTCCTTAAAAGTAAGATATATGTTTGAGAGTGCAAAGCATTATCATTCCTCCTCTTAGTTACATTATGACATCAATAATTAGCATATTTACCAAAACACTTTTTGAACATTTTAACTGTTTCAAGTGCCCTTAAAAATACCAAATCAGAGCACAGAAATAAATCCATGGATATCAATAAAAATCAGTCCTTTACTACTTAGAAGGCTTGGAGTTTCAGGAGAGACATAGCTGATTTGCCAGACTTACAATCTCTTGGTGGTAAATCTAAGGATCTGGAAAGAAAACTCCAGTATCAATCCTCATGAAGATGCAATGGGAACCCACAGGAATTTGGATTTAATCCAGCCTAGCATACAGACCCAATGACTGTCTGAGAGTCACTGTCAAATAAAAAAATATTAAAAAGGACTGTACTTTGTTACCATCATCTGTGATACACTTAACAGCAAACCCGGCAACAAATGAGCACAAACTGATTAGTGGTTCATTGGTCTTAAGGTCTAAAATGGCACTAAGCAAGAGCTACGCAAAAAATACATGAGCTGTAAGAGTTATATCCAGTCAGTGCTTTTTTCCAATCACTCAATTCCATTTCAGATATTCCTAAAAAGGAGAACTGATCTTTTATTCCTAGACTCAGGTTATCACTCATGTAGTTCTACCATCATGATTTAAATCAGTCTACTCATATGTTCCCCCATCGCCCCAAACTTCAGTAGTTATAGATTGCACGTAGATGATCCAGGCCAAAGTTACTCAATTTACCAAAAAAGTAAACAAGCCCTGTTCCTTAGTCTTTACTTAATGAACAACCATTTTCTGGGTATCAGTCCTCTGTAGTACTCACTTGAAAACTGGCAAAATTCTATGAAATAGAGAAGAAAGCATAGTGTGAGAAGCTCCCCTTTGGAAGCTACAGAACGCAGGTGGGATCCCTTTGCTGACAGTTCTGTCTGAGCTGGTTGAACTTGGACATCCAGATGCAATTTCAGTTCTGATCACAATCATGATAAAGCTAGCAAGATTAATTTATCACCTAGCAGCCAATAAATGTCTGTTCAGTTATCACTATGCCTGTAACGTATCTGTAATTCTTGGAACACTTTAAATACCTGAACAGCTGGAAAAAAAATGAACTGTAGACTACCAGAAAAGTCTGAAGGAAATAAACTGGGTACTATTCCTGACTCGAATAACTTCCAGTAGATCACTTATCTCTGTTAAGTGGACATTAAATTTACTTTGTGCTAAAAAACAACTCATCCACAAAGTATAAAGGGAAAAATATCTTTTAGTATTGCTAAAACAAAACATTTCGGATATGCAACAATTTATTCAAAATACACTGCAAAGGTTTTCTTCTAAACTTTGATATCCATGTCCTTGCCCCCAGCTATCTCTCCTTTTAAGGAAATAAAGTTACATTACAGATGAATGCCTACAGCAGTTAATAGCTGCTGATTCACGTTTTGCTGACAAGGAATGAGCAAGCATTTTAGTATTTGTGTTTACTGTGTTTATTGCTTCTCCATCTTTAGTTCAGAAAGATGTGAAAAG
>VWYK01118589.1:0-10488 GCA_013399775.1 Semnornis frantzii | reverse complement strand
TCATCATCATCATCATCATTTTGTCCACTGGGACTGACAGGGCACTACTTATGATTTGACAGCATATCACTGTAGTAGGTATGCCAACTATTTAATGTCTCTAGAAAGTCTCTTATGGCCTTCACTAACTAATAAAATTAATTTTCATTGTCCTCTTGCATGAGTACTGATGACAAAATGTAATCTTATTACAAAAGAGGAAATGTCTAATGATTCTTTAGTAAAATAATTTTTATTTGGTAATTTAATTTATAAAGTTTCATCTTTCATGAATTATATTCAGTGATTCAAAGCACACAGTAACCTTTCAGTATTTCAGCGGTCATCTTTTGGTGTACTGTACAAACCCTCAGAAGTGACATATCGTCAAACCGTCAAGAATCTACTCAATGCATGTCAAAGCCTTGCTATTCAGAACTACTGAACCTAGACACCTGAGCAGTAAAACACGGTGAATTTTCACTTTGTATCTTCACTATAATATATCCATGTATGACTACCTCAGCAAAATAGTAATAGCTCTTGGCAAACGGCATTCATCTGGGCTGAAAAGCTGTCAGCAGCAACATGGTAGATGTCAATTAGGATAAAGTATGAGATGCAAACACATTTGCCAATTACACGCATTAGACCTCATAATGACTGATGTCACAAATGTAGTTTGGTGATAAATTATCTTAAGGACAGTAATTATATTTTTCCATCAGTTTAAAGTTACAAAATGAGACCCACAGTAGAAGTCTCCCTTTAGACAACAGAAACAACAGGAATGTCAGGGGGGAGGGATTTATTACTGTTTCTCTTTCTTTTCCCCCTAGATAGGCCTATTTTGGACTTCAAAGAAAAATAATTTGTCTTTTTTAAATTATCAGTGTACTTGTTTTAGAAAAATGTGATACACATTTTCCTTGCAAATATTACACACAGTTAATGAGTCAGAATTTTTAATTTGCCTAAGTACAACTACCTTAAATATCAAATCACAATTGTCAGAACTCCATTCACAGACTATGACATCTCTCTAAAAGTGAGTGCCTTTAAAGTCTATTTATTATGTATCTGAACTTATACTCTCCGGCCCATTTCAACTGTCTTTCTTTTTTCACTTCAACTACCATTTTACCACACATTCCTCTGTAATTATCAGATCCTTTTGAAACTATTTTTTCAATTACTAAATCAATTACAATTACTATACTGATTTCTAATTTTAATAAATGTAATGAGCAATATATTAATGACAATACAATTTTCCTAAATGTTCCTAAATGTTTATGCAATTTTGTTTCTATACTAATATTAAAATTCAAATTAAGGAAAAAAAAATCTTTGGCAGTTCTCACAAGGAATGGCAAAATTCCTATGCTCAACCTTTATTGGTAGTAATGCCTAGTTTCTGAATCCAGCTCATGAAGACATTCTGTTCCTTCTAACACGGAGAACACAAGAAAAGAATAACCTCCTCCTCATCTTGTGGAAAGACTAAGGCTAAGTGAATCCCAGCCTGGGAAGAGAACAGCAACTCCCTGCTCAGTTTCCAGCTCCTACCAAATTTGTATTTATACATTTTTAATAGGGGTAGGAGAGCAGTTCTGCTCTCACCTTTCTAGCTTCAGGAGTAGCTGTAAGGAAGGCTATTCCCTTGATGGACAAATAAGTTAGACAGTTAAAGGGGATTTTCCTAAACACTGTCCAATGTAGCATGTAATCAAGTCAAGGCTGCTGTCAATGCCACCTGACATTACACAGAGCTTATTTCAAAAATATGAGTTTTTATGGACCAATACATTAAACCAAGGTGGAACGGTTCAATCCCACTGTAGCTGTTTGACAGCAAAATCCAGACATACTTTGCTGGAACTTAGAAGGGGTAGGGAGGGAGAAACGGGAAGAAACCGAGAAGGAAAGTTTTTATTAAAACAGCAAACACTATTATGGCCAAGTGCCAAAAGACATATACTGCTGTGTTTGTGTTGACACAACCTCCTTGAGCACCCTTGCATAAACTCAATCTAGAGATGAAGTTGAGACAGAATTATCTGATGTTCCTAAGTGATAAATAACATTACTTCAAATACATACACTGCCACATTTTATCTTAAAAATTAACATAGATAATTTTGAGGAACCAGATGAGTGTTGT
The DNA here is from genome assembly GCA_013399775.1 of Semnornis frantzii. Lineage (NCBI taxonomy): Eukaryota > Metazoa > Chordata > Aves > Piciformes > Ramphastidae > Semnornis > Semnornis frantzii. The sequence goes on along the minus strand of VWYK01118589.1, from coordinate 8,345 downwards.
GATGTGTTTTAGGTGACTGTTCATTCTAGATATTTATCTTAATGTTAATAACTCAATGTTCACATATAGTGCTTTGGCAAAATACGATTGAAATGCACCAAGCTAAAATCTGTCATTGTGACAAATAAGAAATATAATACTGTATCATTATGAATGAGAAGAAGACAGCTATTACCTTGTCCCAAAATCTAAAATACAATTGCTGGGGAAAATAAACAAACCAAAACCAAACAAAAAGACCCCACAGATTCATTGTTCTTAGAGCTCAAATTGTGATATGATGTGATGGTTTGGGAGTTACCCGCTCNNAGTGGTTAGTGAGATTACTCAGCAGAGAGAAGCCAGAAGCTGCTAGACAGAAACGCTGTGCCCCAGAGACACTGAGTTATCTATGTTGAGTTCTCAGCAAGCCTACGAGTGAAGTAGACATCACCACTGTTTTCCTTTCACAGCCTATATCATTTTCTCTATTACGATATTCCAATTAGCTCAAACCAGCACATATAAGCGGAAAAGATTAGATTATGAATATCTAAAGATATTGGTTTGTTAATGGAATGTGACTGTTGTGAACATGCTTTGAACTCCTATGTTAGAACCACAACTGGATGAAAAACATGCATTGTCAAGTTTACTGATGTTTCAACACTCAGCATAAGCTGATTAAGCTAAAAAAACCTGTTGAGTCTAAATGGCATTATACAGTCAAACCTGCATCTGGGCAAGACACCAACTTATCATACATGTTCCTGTAACAGGCAAGGCATTAGTAACTCACGTACATTTGACTGCCATTTTGGTTTGTGCTTCATACATTTGTTAGACTCTAGAATCACACATACCATGGTATGCGGGTGAGAAAATCCATTTTAGCCACCCTTATAACTCCTTTATCATTCTTTTTCAAAATGCCATTATGATATAGTCTGCTGATGGCTATAAAAATGAGAAATCTGAAAATGACTGTATGTGTTATGTCTCGGAGCTATACTAAAATTCATTAAAATTATCCAATAAAGTATGGAGTTAATCATTAGTTTCAGGTGTGATATATTAGTGCAATGCTCTGTCACCACAAGGATTTTTGTTCTTTTTATAATCTATCCCTAAGAATTCTCAGATTAGCTGTAAAACTGGTTGCCTCAATGACAGGTAGAGTCTTCTTTAAGGACAGGCAATTTTTTCCTTTAAAATATATCTGCCTAGTCAGGATTCTGCAGAAATCACGTACACTGGGCTACATATACCAACAAGGAATGTCCGAGTAAGCACAATCAATCTAAAATTAAATATATTTTAGTAATTAGTCTTTAGATCATGAGAAAATGCCTGTCTTTACTCAAAGTGTTATATTCTTGCCTAAAAATGTTTCTAGAGTCACAAGCTCATGCTTTTGGTATTAATACCTTGACTTTAATCTGAGGAAGAATACACAAACACTGAAAACAGAAATCGCAATAAAACTGAATTAATCTGCAAGTAACACTGAAATGAGAGTTCTCTTTTTTTTTAATGTTTTCACTGTCAAAAAAGTGGATGCATTCAATTCAATTAATTAATTCTACATCAGGGAATCAATTGGTTTATATACAGGTAAGTCTGCAAGAACATGGACTGTGGAAATACTCAGCAAAAGTTGTCTACAAAGTATTTTGTTTTCAAAGCCCTTGGGGGGGCAGGGAAGAGAAAGACCAAGGAAAATAAATAGTCCAATAGAGTTACATGTAACAATTTTTATTTAGTAATAATATAGATCCTAAGAATTCTAGCGTTAACATCTTAAAGCACATAATACATTGGTCCTCAGAAGGCAGACAGTAGTGATCATTTCTAAATTATGCAATACGTGTATGTGTTTTAGACAGGTCATCTACATGAAAAGCAACACCGAACATTCAGTACCATATTATTTTACCAACAGTGACCTCAAGATATGTTCATTATTCAAAGAAAGAATAACAACGCTTTTTTAAAATGAGGATGTTATTTACTACAAAAATTAAAAGCCTACATGGATTTTATTATAGGATATGAAAATCAAGCATGCACTTGGCAGCACACATAAAGTACTTTTTAAAATAAATGGCTTCTCAGCTTATCCTTTTTCACTGGGAAATCGCTTTCCATTTAAATTATTTAAAATGCTTGTAGTCTGACATACGGCTTCACAGCACACACAGGTCAGACAAGCCAACATGCTGATTTTGGAATGTCAGTTCAGTGTATTTTGTAATGAAATCACAGACGCTGATGTAGTCTGCTGAAAATTGATGGAGGAAGTTTAGACTACTAACACACTTCAAAGGCATCTAAAGTAACTGACCAGAAAGATGAGAAATAATATGTATTATCCTGTTAACTTTCTTTTATTTGAATAAGAAAGCAGCAAGCATATTAGAATGCATGAGGAGTGACATGAAAGATTACACAGAATATATCCTAATGTTACTTTTACGGACCATGGACACAACCCTCTTTGGAATCTGATACACAATATTTGTCACCTCCAAAGAAATACCCCAGAGTTAGAAAGGAGAAATTAGAAATTTAATTATTTAATCTGTAGAACTGGGAGGTAGTTCAGAGGCAAAGAATATTCAACAAAACTTTATATTAATGTGGGCAATAAAAATGTCCAGTTTTAAAAGTCTAAAAGAGACAACCATGAAGTTCTGATAAGTGATTTTGGCATGAAAATTATATTTGAAGCAACCTTACACTTGACAGCAGAGATATCTCGAAGGTATCCAAATAATATGTATTTGGTGTAACTTACTTAACACATCACACAAGGAATCACCACTCCTATCAGGTTCTAAGCATCAAAACCAGAATTAGTTCTTTGTCTTACTCTTCTTCCCCAATTAATGGGAAGAAAAGCCATAAGTGGTTGGGAAAAGGCATAACTCTGCACATTGCAGATTGAGTAAATGTTTTTTTGTTTTGTTTTTAAAGGTAACTATCCTATTAACCTGCATTAATAGAAAAGGTGAGGAGGGACAGATCTTACGTATTTCGAGGATGTATATACAGTCTACTAAAATGTAATCCTCCACTTGTGGACCTGAAATAGCTTGTCTCATGTCATTCCTTGAGTAAATATACTGGAGTTTCCTCTCAATTATGTTTTCATATGTAAGAAGTAAGGTCTTTTCTTTCTCAGCCACTATTCACCCATGTAAGAGTACTTAAGAATGTGACGCATCATCACTCAGAAAAGAGTTGAGGTGAGAAAGGAACAGCCTCTGATACTGACAGTATCTGGTCTCAGCGTTCATTCTCACATCTTTTCTGCGATTTGCATATCTGAAGGATTAATTTCTAACATTCATACACATTTGCTGGAGAGCAGCCCTGTGGAAGGGACCTCGGGGCCTTGGTGGATGAGAAGCTCAGTATGAGTGAATGGCGTGCTGTAGCAGCAAAGACCAGCAGTTGCATCAACAAGGGCATTACTAGCAGAGATAGAGAAGTCATTACGCCACTCTACTTAGCACTTGTCACACCACACTTGCAATATTTCATGTAGCTTTGGTCCCTGCTATACAAAAAAGATGCAGACAGGCTGGAAAGTGTCCGGAAAAATGGCTAAAGGAATGATCAGAGGACTGGAAGATCTGACATATGAAGTAAGGCTGAGAACTGTGTTTGCTCAGCCATGACAAAAGACGACTTTGGGAAGACCTTATTACCATGTACCAGTATATAAAGGGAGGCTACTAGGAGGATAGAGACCCCCTTTTTACAAGGAGTCGCATGGAAAAGACAAGGGGTAATGGGTATAAGTTACTCCTGAGGAGATTCTGATAGGATACCATTAAAAAAACCCAACAAAATCATTATAAGAACAGTGAGAGATTGGAATAATCTCCCAAGAGACGTAGTGGTTTCCCCTGCATTGGACATTTTAAAGACTCGGCTTGCCAGGGTGGTGGTCCATCTCAGTTAAACTCTACTATCACCTAAAAAGATTGGATCAGATGACCTTTGGAGTCCCTCCCAACCCAGAATTCTGGAATTCTGTGATTTGAAAATTAGGAGGAAGTTCTTTACAATGAGGTAGTGAAGTAGTGGATGAGGTTGCCCAGAAAGGTGGTGGAGGCCCCATCCCTGAAGGCATCCAAGGTCAAACTTGATGGGGGCCTGAGCAACTAGTTCAAGATGTCTCTGCTCACTGCAGGGGTATTGAACAAGATGACCTTCAATGGTCCCTTCCAATCAGATGCATTCTGTGATTTCCCCTCTGTACTTTCTCCAATTAAAAATAAATCAGTGAGATTAATAAAGATTCCAAGAAGCTAAATATGAACAAAGTTCTATGAAATCTCAGAATGAGATAGTGTAGTTTTTCAGTCTGTAATATTACAAAGACGTGCATAGAAGGAAATATAAAATAATTTGTTTAAAAATTAAAGTCCTTCAAGCATTTTTTATACTACAGCAAATAGCATTACTATAAACTATTTTCTTGAATATTACAGTGTCCTGAGTTCTTTTGCTTGTGATAGCAGCCCAGTGTTCAAATTAGTTTCTACAGGACAGAAATCTTCAAAACATTGATCCAAGAAAACCACAATTTCAATACCCTGCTTCTAAGTCACAGAATCACAGAAACATCCCGGTTGGAAAAGACTCTTGGGATCACCAAGTTCAACCTATAACCCTACTCTACAAGATTCACCTTAAACCATATCCCTAACCATCACATCTAAATGACCCTTAAACACATCCAGATTTGGTGACTCAACCACCTCCCCGGACAGCTCATTCCAGTGCCCGACCATTCTCTCAGTCAAAAACTNATCAGCCTTAGCTCCCTCAGTTGCTCCTCATAAGATTTATTCTCTAGGCCCATCAATCAGCTTCGTTGCCCTCCTCTCGACCAGCTCCAGCACCTCCGCATCCCTCTTGTATTGTGGTGCCCAAAACTCAACACAATACTCGAGGCGTGGCCTCACCAAAGCTGAGTACAAGAGGCCAATCACCTCCCCACTCCTGCTGGCCACAGTATTTTTAATACAAACCAGGATGCCATTGGCCTTCTTGGCCACCTGGGCACACTGCTGGCTCATCTTCAGTTGCCTGTCTGTTACAACCCCCAGATCCCTTTCTGCCAGGTAGCTCTCCAGCCACACTGCCCCAAGCCTGTAGTGTTGCTTGGGGTTGTTGTGACTCAAGTGCAAGACCTGGCATTTGGTCTTGTTGCAACTCATCCCATTAATGCTGGCCCATTGATCTAGCCTATCCAAGTCCCTCTGAAGAGTCTCTCTAATTCAAATCAACACTGCCACCCAACTACCCAACTTGTTGTCATCCACAAACTTACTGATGATACTCTCTATGCCTGAATCAAGTTAAAACAGAATAAACTGCTGTGAGAAGCTGTGGAAAGAAAGCTTCATAGAACAACTCCTTCTTATGAAAAGATTAGTCTAAGTCCTCATCTCAATATACAACGTGCACAAGAAAAGCTGTACAGTAAATCAATCCATGTAAAGAAAATGGTATAGTCATAGCACAATGAAAATTTCAAATTGTAATTAGTTTGCTGATTTAAAATCAAATTAAGTTTTAATGAAATTATATTCTTAAGTTCATTGCATTTCCAAAATCAGTAATTAATAATAATATAGTCTTATTTAATATTTATTTTAAAAACATTTGAAAACATGAACTAGTTGAGGCATGTTTCTTGTATCTTTTTGTCTTTCTGTATAATAATTTCCTATTTAGGATCAATCTACATATATGAGCAGACTATACCTGCATGAACACACAGGCCAGAAATGTAGATGCTAATGGTTTTCTTCTTAGCAATGCACAACTAAGAGGCCAGAGTAAATGAGCTATAATTTTCCACTTTTTTTTTTTTTAACATTAGTCCAGAGTGCATACATTTACACATGTACTTTATTACATGACTTCACTTAGAGAATATAAAACATTAATATTGCATTAACATAGTGACAAAGTACTATTAAAGAAACAAAAAAATTAAACAATTGACTACAAATCTTTCATGTCAATCTCTAAAACACAGAAAATTCTTAGTTACAATTATAAGTGGCTAAAGAGACACAATTGCCTGACATATATTTTTCATTTGAGTCTAAAATGCTGAATGATACCTCTGTGAATTTTATTTCTATGTTGAAAAACAGAAGACGCACACACGGTAAAAATTATAATGCAGTATAGTGAAATTTAATATTCTACTCTATAACTTTTAAAAATATATATTTGAGACATTTACTGTAATTTTACAAAGTAATTTTAATTATTTAAGTCCACATTTTTTATGCAGTTTTTGTTCTACCATATTTATTTCTCCTTGAATAAATGAGGAAAGTCAGAAATCTAAATACTAAACATTTAAACCTAAATATTTTATTTTTTTTTTATTTATTAAACTAAGTATTAAAGTAACAGGTCATGTTTGCCTGTGTTTCCTACTTACTTGATTTAAATAGAGTAAATTATAAAATATACCTACATTTAATTGGTTACTCATCGAATCTTAGTTAATTGTATAGAGTTGCAGTATATCGATACACTCGAACCACTTGAATCTCTAGTGAAAACATTACATCTCTAATTGATATTTGAAACAGGAGAACTGCCTATACTTAATACATATTTCATCTATTCTGAAATATTTTCTTGGTCTCCTACCTTTGAACCTGCAATAAATATCTCCACCCTCTTTCAGCACCTAAGACAGCCCAGGCGCTTTGGATTAGACTGATGCTGAGCTAAGAATGGCACCATAAATATCCTGGGAAGAGATGTGATTTGCATTAACAGAGAAAATGAGTTACTACAATATTTCATATTACTAGTATTAGCTTTTTTCTTTTCTTTTTTTTTTTTTTTTAAAGAGGTAATTTTTTTCCTTAGAGTTGGCAGGAGATCTTTTTAGATGGAAAAAGTGATCACAACCTAGATGTTTTTTACATCAAAATGCTTTTGATTTTCCATCATAATCAAGCACTTTCTACAGTATGTGCCACTGCTGGCAGGTTAAGTAGGAAAGAACATTTTGCACACTGGATGTCTAACTATTCAGACGAAAGTATAATGTGTGGTTTTGAGAAAAAAGAACTGCCCCATCTGGGGATTTTTATATTCTTCAGGGTAAAGAAAAAACTCAGGAGTTTTTTAAGGACTTCTTAATTTTTTTTAAAAATCCTTACAGATAGGATTTCGGGATATGAAAATCAATGTTACTACATGGTATAGCACAGAATAACCTGTAACATTAATGTTCCTTTCAATGGTCTTATACACTTAATACCCTTCCAGCTTTTTGATTTTTTTAATCTGGTTTGGAGAAGGATGTATTTGTGTTATCATCGTTTTTGATAATATAAAGTCCAGCACTTTCTTCTTCTTTACATTGCCTTTTCTATAACCAATAATAATTAAGCCAAGAACCGCAGAGCCACTTTTAATGTCACCCAGGAAACAATTCAATATAATAACTTTCTGTATTTAGAAAGATTTGGTCTCAAAATAATAAATTTAATAAAGTAAATCTAAAAGTTCGAGTCAGTTTTACATGCTCAGTGTGGAATATTTTGTTTCACGGGCATAGACATAGCCGTATTACTGATGTCACCATGATATTACTGAGACAGCACCCTTGCAAAAAGGTAGTTTGGCTACTTTGAATATACTACTTTGACAAATTCAGTAAATGGCATTCCTGTGCTAAATAATCAGATATAAGATGACAATTGCTTATACTCAAGGATGTAGGAAACGGATGAAACTATGAATCCGCAATTTTTATAAGTTATTGTGGATATATATATATAAAAAATAGGGTCTGGTCACTAACATCACATAGTGAAATCAATGTTTCTGTGCTGTAGTATGCAATATCAATAGATGATGCAAAGATAACAGTCATTTACCAATCACAACAACTACTACTTTAAGTGTTAAAACAGGTTTCTGATACCAGAAAAAAACACCTTCTTGTAAAGATTTGTGTGCATTGTGTTCTGCAGGCAAATTTTTTTCACGTGTCCAAAATAAAGTGCACTGTCTATATAAGAACTGGTTTCAATATATGCAAATCTTTTCATGAAGACTTTGAATGAAGGAAAAAATAAATCACAGTTCAGTTTCCATGGAGGTTTGTCATGAACTTGAAAGGTAATTGGATTCCAGCATGAACAAGGAATCATCCTCCTCTTCCACAGTTTCTCTTTGTTCATTGCTATTGCAACTTAAAGAAATGAATTCCTACCACTCTCTTTGCTATGCTGTGACCACAAAGATTTGTAGTACATACAGTTACTCTATAGATGGAAAAATACTTTAAACACATATATATAATA
>VWYK01118582.1:6655-30480 GCA_013399775.1 Semnornis frantzii | reverse complement strand
CATTCTATGCTTGTATGATATACAAGCCTCCTTTCAGCCTTAGGAAATAGTCTGGCTAGGAGAGCAGTGTGTTCTCTAGTTGGTTTAAATTTGCCAGAGATGCTAATGTTTAGTGAGAGTTGAAATTTACTCATTAAGGACAGGTGTAGCATCTTCACATAGGGTATTACAAATTACAGCAGGGTTAGAAGATGGATGTTAGGAACCTCTATGATGTTTGGGCTGGGGTAAGAGCAATTCACCTGAAGCAACACACAGATGAGAAGCAGCAAAGACCAAGTGGTATGGAAAGGTTTTCAGTTGTTTTGGTTTTTATTTTTTGGTTTTTCTTCCTGACTGTGGAAAAGTCACACAGTCTCAGACCCAGTGAATACTGGAGTTCCAGACTTCTAATTTCAGTGGAAAGATTAGGGGCTGTCATAGGTGGTTGGAAAGGGGCTGTGATGTTAGAGGTTGTTGTTTCAATACCCAAGTTTAACAGATTCCTCCAAGCAGATGCTGTGACCCTGAGTTCATATGCCTGTGTTCTTGATATGGGGAATGGTTTGCAGCTGAGAAAAAGATGGAACTTTGTTTGCTAAAATAGGTCCTGAGCCATAATACTTTTTACACGTGAACTTATATTTCAAGGCTCACCCTAATCTTATAAAACAAGTGCTTTTTCGAACACACAAATCAAGTTGGATGCCAACTGGATTTTCCCAGGAAAGTATCCCTATTCAGTGACTGAAAGGATTTGTTCTCTGTTTACATTTGTGAGATTTGGCAACAGTTAATGGAAGCAGAGAAGTCAGCTACCTTCCTTTGTAGCAGGTAACTATATCTCTTTGGCTGATCAAGATTTACAAACATCTTCCCAGGTGATTTATTCATGCTAACATTACTACTTTCTATTTTGAAACTCAGAATGATGCCAATTTTCATTTTTGTAAATGAAGGGAGAGAATTGATTTTGTCAGCTACTAGCTAGTAGCTTTCCAAATAATATGTTTGGAGGGTTTCTCTGGACTGTTTGGAAGGTGCTTGACCTGATTTGTGTTAACTGAAGGATTCAGAGCTGTGCTTTCTATAGCGACTGCAGAGAACTCCTGATAGTTCAGGTGTCCAGCTTAGACATCTGGTTTTCAGCTTTTAGGTGCTCATTGTCTGGAGATCTACCCTCTTTCAGGTGTCTGATTAAGCTCCAAATTGAAATAGTCTCATCATTGTACTCGGCTCTGGTGAGGCCACACATTGAGCATTGTGTTCAGCCTTGGGCACCTCAATACAAGAGTGATGTGGAGGTGCTGGAGCTGGTGCAGAAGAGAGCAAGGAAGCTGGGAAAGGGCCTGGGGAATAAATCTCATAAGGAGTTACTGAAGGAGCTTGGGCTGTTTAGTTTGGAGGAGGCTGAGGGGAGACCTCATGGCTGTCCACAGCTACCTGAAAGGAGGTTGGGGAGAGGTTGATGCTGGTCTCTTATCGGAGGTAATTAGTGACAGCACAAGAGGGAACCACCTGAACGGGCTTTTTCAACCTGAATGTTTCTGTGATTAGTTACCCTTTCCACCAAATTCTTTCTCAGAGATTCTCTTTGCACCGAACACATCTGTGAAAGCTGCGCTGGGCAGCCCACAACTGCGTGCTTACTGCAGCCGAGGTCTTAGGTGTAGTTCTTCAGTTAATGTGGGTGGCATTAGCCTGGGTCAGGTTGCATTTCAAAACCTCTTGGTACTAGCAGTGTGGCAGCTACTGTCTGGATGAGCTGATGAATGAACCATTCTTGAATTTCATGGCAGGGAAGCCTCATTCTGAATGTTGTGGCACTCTATTAAAGGCTTTTACTTTTCTCATGCTTGCGGCAGTCCAGGCAAATAGCGATTCCCAACCTCTTTGAATCAGTGTTGAGTCCTCAAAGTCCTTGTGGAGGGATATGCTCTTGTTTATGTGGAAATGCCATGCATCTCTCTGCCTGATATGCCTTGATGAACCTGCAACAGAGTGGTGAAGGAGACCTCGTAAGACCACAAGTGGTCCAGGACCACACTCTAAGAGATTCATAGATGAAGTCTATTGTGCTTTCCTGACTGGTTTACTCTTTTAAGCTCTGGCTTGGGTTATGTGCTCTGCATTCAAACCTAACTTACAAATACATCTGATTAATGCCTTCAGTGCATTTGCTGGGCAAAGCATTTCACAAATATGCTAAAGCTACAATTACCACTTTTAAAAGGCCCTGAGCTATTGATCCTGTCCTTCTAAAAAGCCACTCTGTGCCTCAGCCAGAGCACAAGCCACTTTGGAGACTGAAATACCATCATATATTCTCCTTTGCATCTATAAAGGCCTTGCAACTCCAAGACAAATTTCTGTGCCAGCCTCTTGAGTGGAGGAGCTAACCCTGGTAACATCCCTCACTGCACAGAGTGCTGTTGGCCTCCCAGCACAGAGGGGCCATAGAATATATTATTGCAGTAACACTTGTCTGTGTTCTGTACTCTGCATATTAAAGCAACCGAAGAGATCAATTAACTTCAGCTGGGGATGCTAGGCCTTATTATGCCTTTTTTAAAAATGTTTATCCAGAGTGCTGTGAACTTTCCTCCTCTGAAGGCAGCAATCAACAAAGATAAATAGTGTGGCAGAAAGCAGCTACTTAACTAACCCACTGTCTCTGCTTGGCACAGGGGTCTGAGGTGAGGCTCTAAAACAAAAGCTAAAGCAGGGATTGGGAGGCAAAAAAAAACCATCCAGTTGAGATCACAGAGAAAGAGATGTTAATGGCAAAGATCACACGCAACAAAACCAAACAAAAAGAAGCAGCTAAAGACTGATTATATAGATCTGAGCAGACTGTTGACTATGTGGAATTGCAATTATCTCTCAGTCTCCTGGGACCTTGCTCAGGGAATCATTACTACAAAACTAGGAAGATTGTTCTCAGGTGCAGAACATATTGATTTTGCTGTTCTCCAGCATCCTGCAAAGCAACTGACCATGTCATTTAAGTGTTCGTTAACCAAACACATCAATAAACATAAAACTTTCAAAAAAGTAAAAATCACCTCATAAATAATCATAAAGGAGTGAATTATTACCTAAGAGCAAGTGTAATTGATGTCATTATAAATAAACCACAAAATATATCCTGTCCCAAGCTTAAAAATGTACGAAGGCATCCATCTACCTTGTTAAAAAATGATAGTTTATCTTGCCAGGAGGACAGCTTTCATAGGTGCCTGATTGGAAAAGGTGTGTGCAGGGGAGAGATTACATTGTAAATATTTTTTTATTTGCTTTATTTTTCCCCTTTTAAAAAAAAACATTTTTATGGGAGTTCAAAACTTATGAAGAGAGAGGGACAGATAGCATTTGTTATGGCCAAGCTACAGGGAAGATAAGAAGAGTTTCTCTGTGTGGTTCACATCAGCCCTGACCTGCACTGCTCCAACTATTGTAGTCCTTGACCTTTGAAGAGCAGCTGTCAGTAACAACAGACTTTTTTCCCCCCCTGGTTTTTCTTTTTTTTCCCTCTCTGACCCAAGGACTGCAGGGACAAGCACATTCATTTTGAATGTGTGATGTGAGGTAATCAGTAATGGCAAAGCACTCACATCCTCTGTTCTCCAGTATTGCCTATTCACCCATAACTGCAATTAACACTAGCGAGATATTAATGCAGGAGGAAATGAGACCCTTGGCTCTGTGCTGACCAATGTCCCAATGTACCTCTTAATCAGGGGTCCCTTCTTCTCCAAACAGAGAGACAGACAGACGTGCAGAGTAGGTCAAAGGGGTAAAGATGAAGGCTTCGGATTTTCGCTGACTAGTGAGCGAAAGGGACAGATGAATCCATTTGGTAATGGTGGTCCTTTACTGCATATTATTCCATACATAAAAGAGAACTGTTGAATACTTTCTTTGTGTGTATGCTCATTTGAATAAGCTCAAATCTGGAGCTGACCAACTCCAGAGAAGTCAGTCGAAGGCTGTCACTTGGATGTGAGATAGAGCTCAGACGTGCCTTTGAAGGAGAGCTTTTAATAAACTCGGAAACTTCCGCAACTTGTCATCCACAGTGGATGGAAGAGTTCTCTCCATCTCCCTTCTGTGAGACCCTGAATGGATCTATACAGCAACATGCCCCCACAGGGCCTCTAGATTTGAGGATGCTGCTTAAAAATTGTCCATCAACTAGAGATGTGAGTTCACATTGTGGATTTAGTGAAACATAATATCTCTTTCTCTAGTGGGCTGGTGTGTCAGAAAACAGTTTGTGTTTTGCAAGTCTCAGTTAAGTGTCCGAAGGAAAAAACTGATTTTTTTTCTGTTTTAGGTATGGCCAGTAATATGTCTCTTTTCAGGTAAGAGCAGCACTAGCTTGTCTCTCTGCTGGAACCCTTGCACATCCTGGGAGATTTCAGAGTAAAAAAAAAGAACTGTTGGTTATTTTGACTTCCTGACATTTGTTATGTTTGGTTGCTGATGTTTCCCTTCTCTCCTGCTTTGCATTCCCCTAGCTTCTGTGGGGGTCTCTTTTTGCAGCTCTATTTTTGCAAAGAGTGTTGAGACTCCTGTTCACATAATACAGTATGACTTTTCTTCCAAAACACAGAATCATAGAATAGTAAGATTGGAAGGGACCTCAAGGATCATCTAGTTCCAACCCCCTGCCATAGGCAGGGACACCTCCCCCTAGCACAGGTCACTCAAGGCCTCGTCCAACCTGGCCTTGAACACCTCCAGGGAGGGAGCAGCCACAACCTCCCTGGGCAACCTGTGCCAGTCCCTCACCACCCTCACTGGAAAGAACTTCCTCCTAACATCCAGTCTAAATCTCCCCTCTGCCAGTTTAAACCCAATGCCCCTCATCCTATCATTACGAGACCTTGTAAATAGTCTCTCCCCAGCCTTCCTGTAGGCCCCCTTCAGATACCCCGGTGTTTCATCCTGTTCAGAGATTGTTTCATTCTGGTTCAGGGCAAAGCCAATGTCAAAGCATTGCACATTCTCACAGCAGTCATTGCTTCCAAAGGTTTTCCATAAATTCAGAGCACAAATTTGATGTAGTTTTGGGCGAGCTTAGGAGCACTTGGGCACTGTCTTGGGCAGATGAGAGTATAAAGAACAGGAGCAGAGGCAGGGTGAGGGACTGATAAAGTCTCATTCAAATGCTCCCTTGGTAATTCCCTGAAACTTCTTATAGATCAGTCTCAGCACTGGGTTGCACTCAGAGAGCTCAAGGGAATGTTTGCCATGCAGCTTATTCATTTTATTTAGTTTTCCTACTCACGTTTTTTTATTAGTTTACTTTATTCATATGCAAACTTCTTTGGACATTTTTTGAGAGTACCTTGATTATTTTAGTGCTGACAAAATGAATTCAGAGATGATATTTGTGAAGGAGATATTTGTGCAGAAGAATGGATAAGGTAAGCAGAGGAGGAAGGAAGAGGGTGGGGGAGTGTAGAAGGGGAATGAGAAGAGTGAAGTAAATACAGTATGGACTGAGAGCCAGACTAGGGACGTTGGTGAGCTACTTTTTAAAAACAGACTTTATTTTCTCTTATGAAAAAGGAAGTTACACCTTAGCATCACCAAATTTATCCTGCCTTTGTACTTGTGCCTTGATTACTCCAATGTCTGACGCTACCTTCCCAGATGATGCTGGCCACTCAATCTAGTGACAATTTTGGATGAGCTACTGAGCTTAAACCCCCCAACAAACAGACAATAAAGTCATTAATAATGATCTCAGAACCACAGAATCAAAGAATTAACCAGGTTGGAAAAGACCTTCAAGATCTTTGAGTCCAACCTAACACCTGATTACCTAAACTATGGCACTAAGTGCCTCATCCAGTCTCCTTTTAAACACCTCCAGGACTCCACCTCCAAGGCAGCCCATTCCAATCCCATTGGAGATATATCAGACCTAGTGAGTCAGCTGCTTATCTTGGACACCTAAGTTTTTCTCCTTATATGCCTTTTTTCTCTGCATGGACTCTTCTGGGAGTGCAGATCACCAGCTCAGTTCACCCTATTTTCAGACGGCTAATTCTTAGTGTCCAAAGTCAAACCTACTCTAAAAGTCATATTCTTTTGTCAGAGGTCACATCCATGACAAGCTTCAAGTTCTGACTGCATGGTACCATATAGCTTAATTAATGGAGTTGACTGATGGAATGTCTCAGGAGTGTTACTCCTACTGGATTTGCATTATTGTAACAGTAATAATTTCAATATATTTGCTGTCTACAGAAGAGGAGGAGGGGATGTAGCACAGCTGTCAAAAAGTAAATTCAGTTAAAAAAAAGTGATCTGATCAGTTGACTGATTTATCAGTTGAGGTGAAGCAAGAGGCAATATTCAAGCAGGAAGAAGGGTGAGTTCTGGCATATACAGTCTTAGAGAAAAGGGAATAAAGAACTATCTGCTTTCAAATTGCAGGTCTGCAGTTAAGCAGTAGATTATGCTGTCGTAAAACCAGGGAGTTGATTTGGGTCTGCAAAACTTCAACTTTGAATTTGGAGCTTTTTCCTTTACTTTTCTAGACTGTCCAGCACTCCCTCCAGCTCCCACAACCATTCCTGGCACTGTCTCTGTAACCCTGGTTGGAGGAGCTTATCTGAAGCTCTCCATTGGGGAATGGAAATAGAACATATAGTGCAAGTTCCTTGGCTTTCTGTCCGGTCTGACGACAACCACAGCAACAACAAGGAGCTGGACTTATTTTTACTACTTGGCAGTGGACTAACTTGGGGAAGAAAACATTTCTGAAATTACATTTTCATTAAGATTTGAGAAAACATTCGGGGGGAGCACAAGGAGATATATGTAATGGTACATTAAGGGACCTGTTTTCAGTTAAGCAGAGGCATGCTTGGGAATAACATTTGACCCTGGACAAACTCACAATGCAACAAACTCGAACTGAACCCTTGGTTGAATTCTATATCCACAAAAGTCGTTAGCAAACCAGGCCAATGAAGAGGGGAGGGCAGCCTTTGAAACAGGAACCAGAATAAATCTCTATCTCAGCTATCACATTACAGTAAATAAGTCATTGGTTTCTACCTTCCAGTCATGCAGAAGTCTTTTATATCAATTTGTCTCTTCTATGTAATATTAGGAGGTTCTATATTAAGGAGTGACACTGTACTGGCTCATGTGTTAGATATTATTGGTGAACTAATTATGCAGATGATAAGAATAGTTCCCACACTTTGGGATAATAAGGAGAAAAAGGAGTAAATTAACATTTATTGAGTGTGTTTGAAAAATAATTGTTATTCATCACTTCTTGGAGTTAGCACTGTATTAATTATCTTTGCCTAGTTCGTTTGCTCAGTTGTATCTAATGAAGACAGCAGCTTCAGGAAGCAAAAACTATGAGGAGATTAAAATTCTCACAGGAAGTCTGAAGCTCTTTCATTTAATTCTAATGCCTGAACTTTTTCTAAAAACACTTTGTTAAACTACAGGATGAAGCTCTTATTTTACTCCAGATCTGCAGAGCTTTAAATGAGAGCAGACTCCGATAGGGATGTTTTGGAGATTTCTTTTATGTGGAGGAACATCTTGGTTCTGCACAACCCCAAGTTGGCTGTTTCTCACATTCCTGAGAGTGACGTGCAGGAAGGACTTGAGTGTGTTGACTGTTGGTTTGTCAATAGCTTAATTCTCCATGACAACCTCCCCAGAGGAGTGAGAAAAGTCAATAGCACAAAGTTCCTATCACCTTGGACAGCCGATGGGAGGCAAAACACAATAAGGAAGATAGAAGCCATAAACTCTGATCAGCAGTGATTAACCCATCAAACACAAAGAATCATTAAAATAACAAAATATGATGAGTCATTTGGTGCTAATCTAATTAAGTAATATTCCAGTGTAAATCAGTAAGTTATAATCTGAGAGCTAGGGGGAAAAGCCATTTGGCCTATCTAGTGATTTCTAAGAAATCCTGGTAATTGTGTTCTTCGCTCGACACCTACCTGTAGCTCATTTCCGTGAATTCAGTTTTGGTCAAGGCAAGCTCGATTCAAAGCCAGGCAGAGAGAGTATCACAGAATCACAGAACTTTAGAGGTTGGAAGGGACCTCCAGAGATCATCCAGTCCAACACCTCTGCCAAGGCAGGATCCCCCAGGGTAGTTCACACAGGAATGCATCCAGGTGGGTTTGGAAAGTCTCCAGAGAAGGAGACTCCACAACCTCTCTGGGCAGCCTGCTCCAGGGCTCTGTCACCCTCACTGGAAAGAAGTTTCTTCTCATGTTGAGCTGAAACCTTCTATGTTCCAGTTTGTAGCTGTTGCTCCTTGGCTTATTGCTGCTGACCAGCCAAAAGAGAGTGGCCCCATCCACCTGCCACCTACCCCTCAGATATTTGTACACATTGATCGGATCTANTCCTTCAGTCATCCTTGTGGCTCTCTGCTGGGCTCTTTCCAGCAGGTCCCTGTCTCTCCTGAACTGGGAAGCCCAAAATTTGCTCTCTTTGCCACAAGGGCACATTGCCGGCCCATGCAGAACTTCCTGTCCACGAGGACTCCAAGGTCTTTCTCCATGGAACTGCTTTCCAGCACGACAGCCTCCAGCCTGTGCTGGTGCCTGTTTTTATTCCTCACCAGATGGGGGACTCTGCACTTGTCCTTATTTAACTTCATAAGGTTTGCCTTCCCCCAGTTCTCCAGCCTGTCCAGACCTCATTGGATGACAGCAGAGCCTGAAGGGCTGTTGGCCACCACTCCCAGTTTTCTATCATCAGCAAACTTGCTGAGGGTGCACTGAATGCCCTCATCCAGATCTTTGATAAAGATATTGAACAAAACTGGACTCAGTACTGATCCCTGGGGAACACCACTGGCTACAGGCCTCCAACTTGATTCTGTGCCACTGATGACAGCCCTCTGAACTCTGTTGTGGAGCCAGTTTTCCATCCACCAGTAGAAAGCAGAGTAGAAAGGCTCTGGCTAGTTTCAGTATGCTTCCTGGCACAGCCAAAACCAGATTTGTGATCAGTTTGGCAGAAAGGATTTTTTTTTTTTTTTTCCTTTTTAATTGGGGCAGAAGATTATTTTACTCAGAGTATGTGGTTAAGTCTCATTATCATTTCAGTGTCATCATGTTGTTTACTTCTAATGGCACCGGTGTTGGCTCTTGTAAGAATATGTATGTTCAGGTTGGGCTTTGGAAGAAGCTGAGATGAAAGAAACATTACAGGTTTCAGACCTATTTTACTCAGACCCTAGAGCTCCGAAGTTCCTTTCTTTAATAGGAAAATCAGGGATGATTTGTTTTTGCCAGGATTTCCTAAATAGCAATTTGGTTTCATAACATCAAACTGGGTTGGGTGCAGGTTTAAGTTCCATTTTATCTGCACGCTCCAAGTCTGAAGGACAGATGGGCATTTTAAAATTGTGTTAATTTTTAGTAAAAATCGATATTTGTGAGCTTCTTTCTCTGGAAGAAGTTGAAAAGATGTGGATGATGCAGAATTTTCATTTTCTGCTTTGTATTTGAACATTTTTAGTCTTGCTGGTGTTCGCCTCCCATTGACAGTTATCATAGAATCACAGAAAGATTCAGGATGGAAAAACCCCTCAGGATCACAAAGTCCAACCCATATCCCTACTCTACAAGGTGCACCCTAAACCATATTCCCAAGCATCACATCCAAATGACTTTTAAACACATCCAGGGTTGGTGACTCTACCACTTCCCAGGGCAGCACATTCTAATGCCTGACAACTCTTTCTTTAAAACGATTTTTCTTAATGTCCAGTCTAAACCTACTCAGTCACAGCTTGAGGCCATTCCCTCTTGTTCTTTCACTAATTATCAACCTCTCCACAATGTCCTTTCAGGTAGCTGTAGACTACTCTTACATGTACCAACTCTGGTGCATGAAGCTGCTGTGTTTGCTGCCTGTGAGTTTAGTGGCTGATGAACGAAAGCATGGAAGCAGATCCTTCTAGTCTTACCTGAAGCAGAGAGCAGGCATTTCTGATTTTACTGGTTTCATTGCCTGGATCTAGGGTAGATATTAGGTAGCTGTGAAGCAGGATCAAGAAGACTGATGACCAGTTGTTAGGGATATTTTTTAAAGTGTCCTGCTGTAATGCAGTTGGCCATATTGTTCACAGTGTGTGGTATGGTTTCACATGAGTTCATGTCACTGCATTCTTCTCACCAATTTATTATTCATCTGCCATGGCTAAAATATTCATAGGCTGTAAGGTTTGCTTCTTCCCAAGCACCTGTAGTGTTTATGCACAACGGTAACTTGGGCATCTGTCACAGTAGATATATTTGGTGGGTTTGGCTGCTGTTCCACCATCATTGACCCAAAAGGCTCCCTGAGTGACCTAATTATGAAATGGTGCTGACCAATAGCACATTCATATCACTCCATTAACAGCATTAGTGTAACTCTTTCATTTACCATCCTTCTGATCAATTAAGCATGCCAGTGTCTGCTATAATGAATGTCAGGTCCCCATCAAATAAACCTCTCTTATCCATTAGTAATTATTGGCCATGGCCTTCATCAAAAAGAGTGAGCTGAAAGTAAATGTTCAGATGGTATTACTTGACTAATGTACCACTTGAATCTGACCTCTTCTTCATTGTGCACTCTCGACTGAGAAGCAGTCTTTCAGAAACTTTCCTCCTTTCTAGAGGAACATAATCTCTTTCATTAAAGTCCCAGTTGCTTAACCATATCCTTTTAAATGAGGCTGGCTTCTCCTCAGGAAAAGGCTGCCATTGTCAGGGCCTGCTTCAATACCTCCAAAACCTCATCTTATGTCTTCTTGCTTCAGTTTCCATACAAAGTCCTTGCAGTGTAATTTTTGCCGTTTTCAAGACAGATTTTCATTCAGTAAACATTTCACTCATTACATCTTCCTGAGATCCATCAGATCTTGTCAGTCTTCTTTCTCCCTTTCTATGATGCTGGGTTTCAGTCTTGTCCCAGGTTGGGAACTATAGGGTTAAAAAGTCCTTTTGGGACTTGAAGATTGTTATTCAATCCCACAATTCTGCTATCTCTTCATAAGCTCATGGCAAGGCCAGCTTTTCCTCCTCCTCCAGCCTTGTGTTGGGCAGGAGCTGCGTTATCGGGACAAACATGTAAGGATAGGCCTGGTTTGGGGCCTCCAGAGGCTGTGCTTAGGCCTCTTGGATGGCAGAGGCATGAGGGGGGGGGTAGGATTAGAGATTTAGTTTTGGGTTGGGGGAAAATTCAGGGGGCTTGCTTATGGATTCTGTATCTGCTTTATAATTTCTGTGTGTAACACTCTCTCCAAATATAACTCCGATTCTTTTCTCCAATTCGTTTGAGAGCTTCACTCTGTGGGCTCTTTAAACCCACGACAAGTCTTCACAAGGCAGGTCTGTGTTTGGCAGGCATTGGGGGAAATCACAAAAGTTCTGCTGTTCCATGGGTGAACATGGCTTGCGACCTCCTCCCTTGGTGCACTTCTGTCTAATAATTTTAGGGTTTGAATTAGGATTTTCAGTGTTCGCGGGAAGATTGAGCTTTTGCTTTTACATTGCATGTGATGGAACAATCTTGCAATTAGAAAACTACAGAGGTTCAGATAGCTGCAAGTGATCTCAAGTTATATCTGCTGTTACATGTGTTCTTAATTTCTGAGTTGCTCTTTTTCTTCAAAGTGATCCATTTTCACTGCAAACATCTTGCTTCTAGCTGCAAAGTTTTTATTTTTCCTCATCCCCCCCACCCCCAGTTTGGTGGCTTTTCCTCTAGATATGCCTTGTTTCTCTCTTTCAGAGAAGGTGGGCTTGTTTCTCTTTTACATGCTTGTCTCTCCATCTCTGCCACTGTTTACTGTTAGAGATTATTTTTTTCTATAACCAATTGCACATCAGGAAAAGAAAACCTCTTTCACTTGGCACAGTGAAGTTAAAATATTTGGCAATTCAGCGCTCTGAAAGTGTGTCATCTGAGTATGTCTGGGTGTCTACCACAAACCTGACATGACTCTCACCATTTAGTCATGAGTTGCTTTAGCTAATCAGCATTGGGAGGCAGATCATGAGTTGATCTCCACAGGCTCTTACTCCTGTAGAGAATCCCACAGGTCTCTCATATTACTTCTTATGCAATGGATTACACACAGAGAAAGACTTCAGCTTCTTTGTTGAGTCCTGCCTTCTTGAGAACATCGTTAGTAGCTGCATGTTTTGAGATATGTCCCATTTTGCCTCCAGCAAAGGGAAGGGGAAAGGAATAATTGGAGTGTGATTGTGGGCTCAAGCTTGCACAAGTGCTTAGCCTGTGGTTCATAGAATCATAAAATCACAGAATCATAGAATGGTAAGGTTGGAAGGGACCTCAAGGATCATCTAGTTCCAACCCCCTGCCATAGGCAGGGACACCTCCCACTAGTACAGGGCACTCAGGGCCTCATCCAAGCTGGCCTTCAACACCTCCAGGGAGGGAGCAGCCACAACCTCCCTGGGCAACCTGTGCCAGTCCCTCACCACCTTCACTGGAAAGAACTTCCTCCTAACATCCAGTCTAAATCTTTCCTCTGCCAGTTTAAGCCCATTGCCCCTTGTCCTGTCATTGCAAGAACTTGTAAATAGTCCCTACCCAGCCTTCCTGTAGGCCCCCTTCAGATACTAGAAGGCTACTATAAGATCTCCTGGAAGCCTTCTCTTCTCCAGACTGAAAAGCCCCAACTCTCTCAGCCTGTTCTCATAGCAGAGCTGCTGCAGCCCTCTGATCATATTTGTGGCCCTCCTCAGGACCCACTCCAACAGTTCCATGTCCTGGTTCAGCAAAGCCCTTGAAGATGGTCTGAACTTTAACATGGACTGAAATTCCCTACACATCAGATCAGATGTGTGTTCTAGGAGCATTGCTAAATGAGGACTTGCAGTATTGTGTCCACTTCTGAGCTCCCCTGTTAAAGGAGGACAGGGAATTACTGGGCAGAGTCCAGCTACCAGGCCATGAAGACGCTGAGGGAACTGGAGCATCTCTCATATAAGGAAAGGCTGAGAGACCTGGAGCTCTTTACCCTGGAAAAGAACAGACTTAGAGTGGATCTTAACAATGTTTATTATTATGTAAAGGCTGGAGGTCATGAGGATGAGACTGTGCTCTTCACAGTGGTGGCTAAGGAGCAACAGGCACAAACTAGAACACAGGAGGTTTCACTTGAACTTAAGGAGAAACTTCCTTACTGTGAGGGTGCTGTAGAATTAAACTAGACTGTCCAGAAATGTTGTGGAGCTTTCTTTGCTGGAAACTTACAAAACCTGCCTGGACAAGTTTCCTTGCAACCCACTCTAGGTGACCCTGCTTTAGCAGTGGGGGTTGGACTGGGTGCTCTTCAGATGACCCTTTCAAACCATGCCATTTTGTGATTCTGTGACCTAAAACCTTATGACTCTGCTTAGCGAGGGGAGAATGTATGAGCAGCATACCTCTGTCTCCAGTGCTAGTCAAGTCATACTGGTAAAGAGCTCCACAAAAGAAAGCTTTATTGTGAGCCTGAAATTGGTTCCCAACCTGAAAATTGCAGTGATCAGCATCAAAACTCTCAATTTTTCTCTTTCCTCATGGGCTGGTCAATGGTAAGGCCAAAGGCTTGTTGGAGACCTGAAACTGGTAAAAATTTGTAGCAGTCATTTCACGCAGTGAAGCTGCTGGTGCTGTTGTGGTATCTAATTCCAGCCGAGACAATTTTCTTCTTGGTAATGGAGAGGAGCTGAGAAGCAGTGATTTAGGGCTGGTGGGAGGGACAGATGCAGGAGAGTAGCAGTTCTGGCTCTAACACTGTGCAGCCTGTTGTGGAAGATTAATGACTGTGGACTACTCTCTATTTTTCTCTCTGCAACTGTGAGCAATCGCCTCCAAAATCAGCCTGCTGCTGGCTAGCCAGCAAATAGATAATAAGATCCCTGTGTGTTAAATATGCACAGCTGCATGTCTGACACTGCTGATCCATCTGTACTCCCAGATACCATGTGCCAGCTGCCTGGCTCAGGGTGAACAAGGAAAGGATCTCTTCAAGACAGTCTGCAGTGTAATCTCAGCACTCTCCCCCTCACTGTGCTCTGTTCCTCCAGGTTCCTGGAGTCTCTCTGCCCTCCCAATCCTTCTTTTGGCTGCAGAGCTTAGAAAGCACCAGCCACTTTTACCTTACCATTTAAAAAAGGTTAGCTGGGTTGCCAGGTGGGTTTTCCCTCATCTCCTGCAATGCTAATTTTTACCTCCCCAAGGTGGTGATTCAGAGGAGATTGGCCTGTCAAGTGAGTCACAGTGCTTTTCTTCATCTCTCTTTCATTGCCTGACACTTCCATTCAGGAAGAACGGCCTTTTTCTTGACTTCTTTCTGTATTTCCCCATCTACATCCTCTGCCCCTCCAAGTGGCTTTGTTCCTGGCATTCTCTTTGGCAGCTGGGGGAGAAGCAAGCCAGCAAATCCCTCACACTATGTTCTGCTACTTGCACTGGCCATAGGGTTCTGATAGCAGCTTGATGAAGGAAGGGCCATCATCTCTAGCCAAGAGTTGCAAAAGCAGGAGCCTCAACCATCGCTTCTAGGTCCATGTTCAGGCACTGGAGCCCATGTGAACTGTTCTTGCTCTGTGCATTTTTGAAAATCAATTCTTCTTGATGTTAGTGCCAAGTTAGAGATAAATTGTGCCTTCCTGTGGCTCTGTTGCTTTCCTCTTACTCCCCAGGCCTGCAAATCTTGGCCATCAAGGAAGGGAGAGAGTGAAATGGTGAAGGAGAATGTCAAAATCTGTATGGCAGCCACTGTTTTGAGGTGCTGATGGGCCCAGGACCATGGTAAATGCCGTTCTTCAGTTGATGTTTCTGTGTGAACTAGCTGGCATCTGGCTGTGCTGGATGACATCACACTGATGTCTACATCCAGAATGCCACATAGAAGATAGGTTCACAGCAAAATGCCCTTCAGGATTCTTGCTGGAGGAGGGAATGGGGCATGGAATAAAACATGTTGTTATCTGTCTACAGGGACTCTTATTTGGCCTTATCCTTAATCTTTCACTCGCAACCCAAGCTGTGTACAGTGCTTGTAAATGAGGAATGTCATCACTGTTCTACTGACAGATGTATAAATCCTTTAAACCAGGATTTTATTATGTAAACTTTCTTGCCACTGGCATCCTGTCAGTGCTCTAGTGGGAGGGCTTTCCTCCCCAGGTGTAACTGTGCAAACATTACAGTTATGGCACAAAGTCCAGCTTGGTTAGATTCTGACACATAAATATACATCGAGTTAAATCAAACACAGCTTGCGGCCTGTTGGAAAAGCCCATTCATAAGCAGTTGTTTGAGATCCAGCAGATAACTCAGTGTGTAAAGATAGCCAGTTCCTCTAAAGTGTTCTTCCTGGGAAAACTAAGTGAGGTCCACTGATCAACCTAAAGCTAATAGGTGGCCAATGCCCTTGGATTTTGTATGCCTGGATTTCCAATGTTCTGCCTTTTGGCTTTGGTTGTTATTTTATTTTGTTTTCCCTCTATATGTGCTGAGAAGCAGTTCTGCAAGTGAAGGAGTGTACTCAGAATCTGGGAGGGAGCTCTTCCAAAACAGCATGTTGCAGACAGTCACTGTCTGGGAAAAAAGGAAATGATAATACTTAGGAACATAATGACATTTTGTGTAGAAAATAATGGAATTGGCAAAAGTATCATACAAGTGCTTTGGTTTATTGCTAAGTGAATGTGGGAACGGAGCCCCTCCTCCCAGTCACTCCTGTGTTTTAAAGTGCAAAAGCACTTTAGCAATATCTAAACCCCAACTGGTACAGAAAAGTTTAGTGGAATGAGCTAAAAAAAAGGATAAAACCAATTTCTGGGGAAATTAAGTTTCTCACAGTCTTCTGGAGAATTGGGTTTGCTCTGACTACATACAGAATACCGCCCAAAATATACAAAAAACCAAACACGATACCCCATTCGTGCCTGAAATATTCTGGAATCTGTGGTAAGCAAGATGCTTGTGTTCCCTTGACAGTAAAGTCAGCCAAATAATGTATCAAATATACTTGCAAGGATGTAGCATCATTGTTAACATTTTTCTTCATGCTTTTTGATTTATTGTGTTAGATAAAGCATGCTGGGCCTGTGGCTGATCTCAGCCACATTTTGAATGGGCTCAAGTATAACTGCTCCTGATGATCATGTCTATAAGTGAGAATGGAGCCAAGGCAGTACCCACAAGTGAGTTTGAACCAACCTTTGGCATCCATGTGACTATATTTTAAAGACCCTATGGAAGAGCACAATCCTCTTACTGAGCAGAATGAGGCCCTAGGTATGGCTTGGATGCACCCAGCTCTGCTGGACGAAAGGGCCCAAGGGAGATTTAGACTGGATGTTAGGAGGAAGTTCTTTCCAGTGAGAGTGGTGAGACACTGGCACAGGTTGCCCAGGGAGGTTGTGGCTGCTCCCTCCCTGGAAGTGTTCAAGGCCAGGTTGGACAAGGCCTTGAGTGACCTGTACTAGTGGGAGGTGTCCCTGCCTATGGCAGGGGGTTCGAACTTGATGATCTTTGAGGTCCTTTCCAACCTTACCAGTCTATGATTCTATAAGGAGTGGTCAGTGGAGTTAAATCCAGCTGGCAGCTGGTCACATATGTTGTCCCCCAGGGCTCAGGGTTGGGACCACTTCTGTTTATTGATGACCTCGATGAGGACATAAAGTGTGTCATCAGTAAGTTTGCAGATGACACCAAGTTGGGTGGCAGTGTTGATCTGCAGGCTCCCCAGAGAGACTTGGATAGATTGGATCGATAGGCTAATGACAATGGCATGAGCTTCATTAAGCCCAAATGCCAGGTCCTGCACTTGGGCCACAACAACTCCAAGCAAAGCTACAGGCTTGGGGAAGTGTGGCTGGAAAGCTGTCTGGCAGAAAGGGACTTGAAGGCTGTAATAGACGAACAAATCAATATGAGCAAGCAGTGTGCCCAGGTGGCAAAGAAAACCAATGGCATCCTGGCTTCTATTAGAAATACTGTGTCCAACAGGAGCACGGAGGTGATTGTCCCCTTGTATTCAGCCCTCGTGAATCCACACTTTGAGTGTTGTATTCAGTTTTAAGCACCTCATCCTGAGAAGGATGTGGAGCTACTGGAGCAAGTTCATAGGTAGGGATATTGGCTGGACTTGATGATCCTAGGGCTTTTTTCCAGCTAGAATGTTTCTGTGATTATGTGATATACAAATGGAGTTGAACCTGTGTAGGGCTTCATTTCTAAAGGAGACTTGAGGAAGCAATGGCTGTCTCAACTTCTTGCATGTGTTTAGGCATCAATATCCCAATAAACTGCTTTAGACAAACCTGTAGGTTCATCCCCCCTCACTTCCTGCAGTTACAAAGTGTGCCTAACTCCCAGGTAGCTCTCTAATGGCAATAGAAAGAGAGGTCTCCATTAGAACAAGTCATCGTCACAGAAAAAAACATGACTCCTCATTGATCCACAAGGCAGTTCAAGATGGTTTAGGCTTCTGAACTTGGCACTGTTAACTGTTCAAAGTGGACCTGTGACCTTTTCTGAGGTCTGCCCTCAGAAACCCCTGGTCTGCCTTATTCCCACTGTATCTTAACAGTGCCTAGCAACTCAATCAGATCTAAGAGCCTTTGATAGGAATGTTTGGCCTGCACACAGCAGTGGCAGATAGAGTTTTGAGTGAAAATCGTGATTATTATAATTTTATGTATCAAGTTTTGTCATCTATCACTATACACAAAGTACTGAAGAATGAGTACATATATGAGGTTGTTGAAGACAAACGAGGATAAGTGGTTATCTAGCAGGTTATCTGACAGGCATAACTCAGGGCTGATTTATGCCTGCAGTCATTATAATGGAATGTACAGTTGTTTGGAGGCCAGAAAAGTCAGTTTCTTTTTTACTTCAGTCAAATTTAGGCTAAGCCCCCTGTAAGTAGTGCATTTCTCCTGCATTCCCAATTGAAAAGGCTTGACTTGCCTATTCCCTACCAGAATTTCCATTAAGATAAAAATTAAGAGAAATCTAAGTTACCTCAGACCTCAGTGCTAAGGAAAATGGAAGCACTAGGAACAGAAAAATACCTTTCAGAGTTATGAAACCAGATAATGTTTGCAAAAAACCAGAGAACATATGAAAGTGGTCTGGTGTGAGGGGTTTGTTAGAAGAAAAAGCCACAAAACCTTGAGTCTCGGCCAAGATTCATTCAAACGTTTCCAGAGCGAACAAGGCAACTTAAAGCAAAAGTGTAATTATCCAGCAAGAATTTTTGCTTGTCTGTCATACTTCTTCTCCTAAGACTTTCAAATATGTTCTGAACTGCAAACACTGAAAGTACCCATGTCCCTCGTAAACCCAGATCCTGAATCACAATCCAGATTTCACTGCAGCTCCACACATCTCCTGTTTTGGCAGATCTGCTTTTCTTTTCTGGGCCCATTGCTAGCTGAAATCAAGGACCAGGCTGTGTTCTTGCTTTGGTCTATGTAGATCTAGAGTAATATCTTCTGACACAGTGAAATTATACTGGGATAAATGAAATTCAGAGCTGGCCTTCGAAGCACTGCCTTGTGGAAAGCCATGAGAAAAGTTAAATCTCTACCTGTCGGTGTGCCAATATACTGCAGGAGAAACTGTTAGTCTCAATATATTTCTACATGGCCTGAAAATCTCATCAGAGTTCTTGTCCAGTTTTATAGGCTTGTGAAGGCAGGTCATAAAAGTTTCAAATTAGTGGGACACCTCAGAGGTGGTTGTCTGCATATTTGAAGCATATTTTAAGAGGTGTGTCCCATCATTGGTAATGACAAAATCAGCTCTGTCTACCTGGGTACATAAAGAGAAGTATGCATCCCAGTGAAAGTGCTTTAGGCTTCTTTCACCTTTGTGTTTATGCATTTCTGAAAACCATTCATACATACCAAGATCATTCCTCCTATGTGTTTACAGGATATAAAATAAGGAAAAGAGAAACAAAAAAGCAAAAAAAAGCAAAAAAAAGCAGCCACTAAAATTAGCAAGCTGATGAAACTGTAAATCCTGCCTGCTGTATGCTTTTGGGAGCAAGGCTGCTCTTGAGTCTTCTGTAATGAATGCTGACATTTTGCATTCAAGGAGCAAATGTGACTTTTCCTGCTAGCCAGCACTCTCTTGCTTTCTCTTCGGGTACACATAACAGAAGCTTGCTATGGAGAAAAACACTCTTAAATGAATTCAAAGCCCTAGATCTTTTTATAGAACTGTTGTAACTGCATAACATTGTGGTCATGAATCAAAAGGCAAAGGAATGTTTGGAGCTGAATGGTAGAGTCACTTCCCTCTGTGAAATAGGGGGCAACAGCTGTGAGTCCCTGGAGTTGCAGCTATGCAGGGAGGGAAACTGCAAGCCCAGGTGTAACAGCAACATTTTTGCGTTTCCAAGTTATACCTGGTAATTATCTGGAGCAAAGATCTGCAAGTGGAGTGGTTTGCATGAAATGGAGGAAAATCTCTCTGAGTATGCATGGAGTACAGGGCTTGGAGTGAGATTTTCAACCTCTCCAAGTCTTCATGCAGGTCTGATCATCTTCTCTCCATCACTCTCCCACACAACATGGCTCTTTGACTTTGGCGACAGAGCCACTTGGGGTGGGCACAAAGAAAAGCCCTCTCCTTGCTCTGCTGAGTCAGGATAGAGAGCAGAAGTGGTGTCCTTCTGCTGCTCCCTCCTTCCATCCTGCTTTCCACCAGAGATCTATGCAGACTCTTCATGTACTGCTAGGGAATGCTTTTGCATATCTGGTTTTAATGGGAGACAGAGGCCCTGGGACTCCACACCTTCTATAAAATGCCAAAGTTCTCACTGCTTCTAAAGTGGGAATGCAAAAATAAAAAGTACAGATTTTAATTATGAAGTGGGGTGGGAGTGG
Organism: Semnornis frantzii; assembly: GCA_013399775.1. Taxonomy (NCBI): domain Eukaryota; kingdom Metazoa; phylum Chordata; class Aves; order Piciformes; family Ramphastidae; genus Semnornis; species Semnornis frantzii. The sequence continues at coordinate 10,564 of VWYK01118582.1, read as the reverse complement.
GAAGGAAGCAATAAAAAGCAATTCAACAAAGCCAAGATTTAGGGTGACATCACTTTCTACATAATTGCAATGCCAGCAGATACTCAATAAACACATCAGTATTGTTTAAATGATTTATGACCTAAATAGTTGAATATAAAATATTATCAATAGATGTGTCATCATTGATCTTTCCTGGGGCTAGCAGCTGAAAGATGGAAGAGGGAGATGATTTTAACAAACAATCCTTGACAGGAATCCAAAGGAAACAATGTGCAGGGACAGACAGCTGACAAATTCAGTATGGGGCCATTAAAACGTGTGATGAATTTGCTGGGAAAGTATATATTTGTGGAAGAGGTGAGCTCATATCTGCCATAAATTTGTCAGTCATGACACAGTGTTCTCAGGCCTGGCATGAATAATGCCTAGCTATTTACAGGCTTTGTCTGGCAAAAGCTCTATCAGTCACTCCAGGGTTATTTACAAAGAAAAGTGTCTATCAGTTACAAGGACATGACTTTGCCACTAAAAGATAACAAAAAAGGAAGTCAGCCAGTGGCCTCTCTGTGCAAGATGCATCTTCTCCCAGAGAAGCTCTGGGCTGGAATGAATCAGACGGACTGCAGTAGGACCTCCTGGCAGAGTGCCTGGCATAGGCTGCAACAGTACATTTATCCACACTGATTAGATTAGAATTATTAATAGGGGTCTATGGAGTGGAGCAAAGGGTCATTTAGAGTTTAATTCTGTTCTCAGATAACTTCATTTCAGCTGATGGGATTGTTATTGTAGGGGTTTTATATGTTTATAGGAAACAATATACTCAATAATGAAGTCATGCATCCTTCTGCAAGATTAGGAGAGCTATTGTGTAGCTGGAGTGAAGTCTTCACAATTGTGTTAATTAAGTAATAGTGATTTGACTTTGTCTCCTCATAAAATGCATTTAAGAAGTGACTAAAACCTGCTGAGAAAGTGTTCTCTCAATAGAAATATATAGCAAAACAAGCAAGAAATGAAAGCAGCCTTGGATTGAGTAAACAGAATTGCTGATGTGATGCTTTTACTTAAGACAGACAACGACTTGGCCTGGAGTTTCAGCTTCCTGCTACGTTAATATAAATGCGTATCAATTTAGCATCCAGTGTACCAGTGACTGTCTTCCTTCTCAGTCCTGATAAAAGTGGAAGGCAAGATTAGAGACTGTGGTATTTATGGCATCTTTATGTTTGTCAGTGATTGGTTTCAAGATTCAGGCTACGAAGCCTGAAATTACGTCCAGCTTCTTCAAAGTGGCCACCCAAACTTAGACACTGAAATCTGCATTTGAGATGGTGGATTGAAATGGTCTGATATGGCAAGACAGCAAGCCGGGCTGGGGGGAAATTCCTGGGCAGAATTTGAGTGTTCCTCAGCGGTGCCAATTAAGCTACTTTCTGAAGGAAACATGACAGCCCACCTCATCTCACACCAAAAATAATAACCCAAGTTCTTTCCTAAAATGCTGCTGTCTGGGTTTCACACAGTGTGCCAGGCAGTTCCTAAGGACACTCTTGCAGTTTTGTCACTAGGTACCTTATCTTCAAGGGCTTAGAGGGTGGTGATAAATTTTTTCTGAGCAGTTTAATTTTTCCTGCTTTTCAGTGGTGGGGAGCCAGCTTCTTACATGGTGTAAACTGGACTCTTTCCATTCCCTTCAGTGGAACCATAGTAACAGACACCATTTGAAATCAAATTAAGCAGTAAGCAATGGAATGTGAAAAAGCAGCATATTAATGCTTCAGGGTAGGGTTTCAACTGCAAGTGAAGGAAGTCTCTTGTTCATGACCCCAAGATGTGACCACAGAATAAATAATAAATCCTGAGAATAGAAAGAGCTTCCTCATCACTCTAAAGGTAGTGTTCTCTGTTCAAGGGAAAAGGAATCCCTTCTTAGTTTCACAGCTAGAAGTTCATCAAGCAGATGCTTAACAGGATGGTAATTAATGAGGATAACAACAGTTAGAGCATTTCCAAAGTGGCCAGGAGCTTGTGTAGTAAAGGCTTTTTCAAACACAGGTGTTTACCTTGTAGGCTTCGCAAGCAGGCATGACAGCCCCCTTGGTGTGATAAACTGTAAGTGCTCCAGAGGAGCGATCATGGTCAATTGTGTCATTGATGTGTTGGCTCTGAGTGATTTACTGCATGTGCCATATAAAATAACTCAAAGGAGTTGCTATGGCTTGTTGATCAAATCTGTAGTGAAAAAAGCTCAGGAGAGCAGATAAACCTACTGCTCTAAAGCCAGTCTTTACACAGCAGGTTTTGTTACCAGCAGGGTTAAAACAGCTTTTTGTGACTTAAAGCCGTACATTTGCATATTTTTAAGTGGACATGAAATATATTTGGGGAGGGCTTAAATACTTTTATCCAGTTTCTTTATAAGTTTATTTCGGCAGTGATGAAAAAAACAAATGTGGAAAGGCATTTAGTACATAATCTGCCAGCCAAGAAAAGGAGATGGAAAAAGAAGCAAATACTACTACCACCGTGCTTCACCTCCTTATTTTCCTGGTCCACGGAGAAGTGTGCTGGTTCAGGAATGAAAGATGCCGTTATTAAAGACCAACCTTACTGGAAGTGAATCTGTGTAGGTCTGGTATTTGTTTCCCTCATCCCTGGGAGATGAGAGCTCCAAGAGTCTGGGAACTTTTGTTGTGAGGCCTTGCACCATCCACTCACTCTGAAAGTGAAAAGGCTGGAGGTCTGGTTTGGCTCTGTCCTGAGTCTGCTGGGAATGCTTTGGCAATGCTGGTGTCCATTTGAATCTCAGTCACTCTATCTATGTGTCCAAGGATTTATGCCTTTTCCTGACTGGATGTCCCATAGCTTCGGGAACCTGCCAGCTACCCTGAAGATTATTTTAATGAAAAATCTCATTCAAAATCCAGTTTCCAGTACAGGGGCTGCACCTTCAACCCTATTGATTCCCACTGACTCTGGCAGTAGGTGGGAACAGTGCTTTGAAGAGATGGCTTTAACAAGCAGTTCCAAGCCCATAAAGACAAACAGCAAGTAACCTTCCTTCCATGCAATTTGTATCACATTTTCAGCAAAGTGCAATCCTGCATATTGTCTTGGTAGGAGAAGCTTTCTCTGCTGTCCTGGAAACTTCACATGTGCCTAATTTTTGTTGGACTCATGTCCAGCCAACTATTCCATTGAGTTTCTTCTTTTCTTCTGAAGACCTCATTGACTGTGTTGTGTGAGATTTTGTCTAGGCTTTTGTTCTTAAGGTAATGGTAATACATCAACAGGCTTGAGAGCCTTTAAGTGGAGTTCCAAGGTGCTTCGCCCCTTTGGAAACATAAGTACGAGGTTGCAGATCTCAAGGTACTTGTATGCAGCTTGGTATTTTCACTCCTACTTTGGAGACTGGAAGCCAAACTCTACAGGGCAAAATGTTTTGCTTGGTGAGTGGCAGAAAATCTCGCCCAGCCAGCCTAGTGCTGTACCCATGGGTGCTGTGTGGAGGCTTGCAAACACCTCATAGGGACATCAAGAAACATCATAGAATAGAATAGAATGGAATCATATCACAGAATCTCCTAGTTGGAAAAGACCCTGAGATCATCAGATCCAACCATAACCTAAGATTACCTATCTGTACCCAACTGTCAGACCAGACATCAGTGGGGGAGAAATGAATGTGAGATGGACAGATTTTTCTCTAAGCCATGCCAGCCATGGCCATAGGAAGCTCATGGGCTTGCTTTTGCAGCTCAGCTGGCAGGAGAAGGAGGCAGACGATGGCACTGGATGATGCAGGTGGCAGGTCTGTCTCCACTCAGGTGAGGGAGGTCTGGGCCTGAATGTCTTACTGGCAGCTCATATGGCAGGCTTGGTTTTTTGAACCCTGCCCCAAGTTGTAGGGTTCTTTGTTCTGGG
>VWYK01118581.1:9737-40998 GCA_013399775.1 Semnornis frantzii | reverse complement strand
TTTTTTTGCCTCCCTAACCTACTTTAATTAATTTTCAGGATGCTGGCAATTGACACACACTATTTATACTACTCCAAGCCTCGTGTTTGGGATGAGAAATTCTACTGCCAGGCTCCCTGCTTCTAATAAGCATTCCTTTCACTGCATTATCTCCTTGCACAGCCTAGGGCTGCTCTTGCCAGGGACCCAGCTGGTGCTACTCGATGACTTTGTGGTGCAGGGAGCCTGACTGATGTGAGGATCTGCTGGCTCCTGCATTGCTCATCAGCACAGAGACACAGCCTCCTACACCAGCAAAAGGAGGAGCACGAGGCAGAGGCAGAAACTGCCATGGGATTGAGTGACAGAAGTCCTGATTTTCCCTGACCTGCTGTCTTGCACTGCTACTTGAACCTGTGCAGCCTGAATTTAAAATGCTTCCATCTTCCTCCCCCCACCAGCCAGGGTTGGGTGAGAACAGAAGGTGAAACAGGAGGACAACCAGTGCAGACCCTGGAACAAAATGCTTCCAGGTTCCTAAATCTGCCTCTCCAGGCGGATCGATTACTCGGGCCTGCACCACCACCTCTTTTTATTCATTTGGAAGGTAACTCATTCCTTAGCAGCTGAAACGGCTTCTGACAAACCTCCCCTTTGAAAATCGTGCTCAAGGACACTGCTCTTCCACTGTTTGCACAATCAAAAATATTCCGGGGAGGATTCTTTTTTTTTTTTTTTCCTCTCTCCCTTCTCTTTTATCTGAGACAGCATAATAAAATACCTTAGATAAACAAATTTATTCTTGGAGGGATGTTTATTAAGTGCTGGCAATCCCTATGATAAGTAATTTCTCTGAGAGGGAAAAAAAAAACAAAACACAACACCAAACAAGTAGAAAATAGGCCAAGGAAATGATTGGAGTGCAGTGCATACATAACACAGGGAGCAGAGGATGGGGAGGCTGCTCCTGGCTGCCGGGGGTGTGTGTGTCTGTGGTGTGTGTGTGTGGGGAGGGTGTGTGCTCAGATGCTCCCACAGTGCCATCTGCAGGGGAGCCAATGGAGGCCTGGGGCAGGAGTGGGCTTCCCATCGTGAAGTGCTCATTTTCTGAGGATTTGGGAAAAGCAGAGGGAGGGCAGCGTGACTGTGCCCCTGTGCTCAGCACCGGTGAGGCCACATCTCAAGGACTGTGCCCGTTTTGGGCATTACAGTGTAAGAAAGACTGAGGTGCTGGGGCGGGTACAGAGAGGGGTACAGCAGGGATTGGACAGCATGGCTTGTGAGGGGAGGCTGAGGGAGCTGGGGTTGGTTAGTCTGAAGTGTAGGAGGCTGAGAGGAGACTGCAATACAAGAGAGATGTGGAGGAGCTGGAGTGGATCCAGAGGAGGGCAATGAAGCTGGGGAAGGGCCAAGACAATACATCTTATTAGGAGCGACTGAGGGAGCTGGGGATGGTCAGTTTGAAAAAGAGGAGGCTGAGGGGAGACCTCATTGCTGTCTGTAACTACTGGAAGGGACATTGTGGAGAGGCACAACAAGGGGGAATGGCCTCAAGCTGAGACTAGGTAGGTTTGGACTGGACATTAGGAAAAAGTTTTTCATGGAGAGAGTGGTCAGACACTGGAATGAGCTGCCCAGGGAGGTGGTGGAGTCACACACCCTGGATATGTTTAAGGGTCGTTTGGATGACTTGCTTAGGGATATGGTTTAAGGTGAACCTCATAGAGTAGGGTTGAACTTGATGATCATGAGGGACTTTTCCGAGCTGGATGTTTCTGTGACTCCTATTGCTCTCCACAGCTACCTGAAAGGAGGCTGTAATGAGGCTGGTGTTGGCACACCTCTCAAGTAACTAACAACAGAATGAGAGGAAATGGCCTCAAGCTGTGCCAGGGGAAGTTTGGGTTGAATATTAGGAAGAATTTCTTTGCTGAAGGAGTGGTGATGAATTAGAACAGGCTGCCTGGGGAGATGGTGGAGTCACCATCCCTGGGGGTGTTCAAAACACAAATAGACAGGGCACTCCGGGTTGTGATCCAGTGGTCATGGAGTTGCTGGGTAGAAGACTGGAGAAGAGGAGGCTCAGGGGAGAACTTACTGCTCTCTACAGCTACCTGAAAGAAGGTTGGAGCCAAGTGGGGGTTGGTCTCTTCTCCCAGGCAACCAGTGACACAACAAGAGGATATGGTCTCAATCTGTGCCAGGGCAGGTTTAGGCTGGATGTGTAGGAAAAATATTCTCCATGCAGAGAGTGATTGGCATTGGAATGGGCTGCCTGGGGAGGTGGTGGAGTCACCATCCTTGGAGGTGTTTAAAAAGAGACTGGATGTGGCCCATAGTGCCATGGTTTAGTTAATTAGGTGGTGTGGGATAATAAATTGGGCTTTACAATCTCAAAGGTCTTTTCCAGCCTGGTTAATTGTGCGATTCTGAGGTAAATTCCATGAAGGTTGGACTTGATCTATGAGGTCTTTTCCATCCTTAATGATTCTGTCCTTCTGTGGCATAGGACCTCACTGTGAGAGGTGCTCTGCAGACAGGTGGAGTAGGGGCCCAAACAGCTGAGGCTGTACATTCCCAGCTGGGCGAACAGTGTAAGAAATCAAACAGCAGTATGTGAGACTTGCTGATCTTTCTGCTAGCTGAGAAACCATAGGTGAGTTTCAAGGCAGGAGATGTGGAAAGAAGGTGTTTGTGTCAGTTTGAGACCGATATGCTTATTTTCTTTTTTTTTTTCAGTGAAATTGAAACCACAAAACTTTCATTTCGGGTAAACCTGAAATGAAAACATTCTGGTTTGATTTGGGGTTATTTAACTCCTGTTTTTTCTCCTTCCTTTTAATTTAGTTGACCTCTACTGTGAAGGGGAAACCAAACCACTTCAAACTGAAAAGGCAGGTTTTTTTTTTTTTTTTAAATATTGAAGAGATACACACTTCATCCCTTCCAAAATGAGAGCTTTCACTTTAACAGTGTCCCAAAATGCAGTATCTTGAACTCCTCTTTTTTACATTTCCCCCCTAGCAGCAACTTTCCGCCCCTCCCCTCTTTGCTTCAGTGACAACCGTTCGCCAAGTCCATCTGCTGGTCAGTTAGATCTCTTAAAGAGTCAGTTTATCAGCAAATTTATTATCTGCCAAGCCTCCAATCTCTCTTCTTAAATGAATATGACATTTTACTAGTAAATGACTGAGTTGCAAAGTGACATGTCCCAAATTATGCTAAAAAAATGTGTGGGGCTGCCTCTGAGACCTGGTCCTCTGCCCTGCCTTCCCACAGGAAGAGGTGCAAATGCCAGTGTCTGAGCAAGCTGGTGGGTAAGAACGGCTGTCAGGTAAGGGGACTGCATGAGGATGTGGTGCTCCAGTTGTGGGAGGAAATAGAAGAAATTATTTTTTTCTTAGAAAGGTTGTTTAGGTAAGCAATGTCCATTGCACAGCAGAGGTCAGATCTGTAGGTCAGTTTGCTCAGCCAAGCTCCAGGGAAGTTTTGGAGTGACAGAGGTGATTAAGATCCTTTCATCTTTAATGACTGATTTTGACATTTCTGTACTGGCTGAGGTTAGAGAAAGGTCCTAGAAGGCATTTAGACCTGTGCATAGAGGAGACTGGTTACAAGCTAGAAGCAGGTGTCCATCTGTTGGAGGGTAGGAGGGCCCTGCAGAGGGACCTTGACAGGCTGGATGGGTGGGCAGAGGCCAATGGGATGAGATTTAACAAGGCTAAGTGCAGGGTTCTACACTTTGGCCACAACAACCCCAAGCAGTGCTACAGGCTGGGGACAGAGAGGCTGGAGAGCAGCCAGGCAGAAAGGGACCTGGGGGTGGTGGTAGAGAGTAGCTGAACATGAGCCAGCAGTGTGCCCAGGTGGGCAGCAGAGCCAATGGCATCCTGGCCTGGATCAGGAACAGTGTGGCCAGCAGGACAAGGGAAGTTATTCTGCCCCTGGACTCAGCACTGGTCAGGCCACACCTTGAGTGCTGTGTCCAGTTCTGGGCCCCTCAATTCAAGAGAGATGTTGAGGTACTGGAATGTGTCCAGAGAAGGGCAATGAAGCTGGTGAGGGGCCTGGAGCACAGCCCTGTGAGGAGAGGCTGAGGGAGCTGGGGGTGTTTATGCTGGAGAAGAAGAGGCTCAGGGGTGACCTCATTGCTATTTACAACTACCTGAAAGGAGGTTGTAGCCATGCAGGTCAGTCTCTTCTCCCAGACAACCAGCAACAGAACAAGGGGACACAGTCTCAAGTTGTGCCAGGTGAGGTCTAGGCTGGAGATTAGGAGAAAGTTCTCGACAGAGAGAGTGATTGGCATTGGAATGGGCTGCCCAGGGAGGTGGTGGAGTCACGATCCCTGGAGGTGTTCAAGAGCAGACTGGATGGGGCACTTAGTTGATTGGCTAGGGCTGGGTGATAGGTTGGACTGGATGATCTTGGAGGTCTCTTCCAACCTGGTTGATTCTACGATCCTATGAGAAGGTGCAGACTCCATGCCCATCAGCAGCATGGTAGCACTTCAATGTGCTTTCTCTGTGCACTTTGGGGTTCTCCGTGAGGCTGATGGGATACCAAAACTCCCTTGAAATTTATTCTTGCAGAGGAGGTAGGTCTTTCTGAAAACCAATTTGCAGCAGCTTGATTTGACTGTCTTGTAGGTTGCTCCAAACCTTTAGTTCATCAGTAACAGAAGGGCAGTTGCTGACTGATCTTAGCCTCATTGCCAGGAGTCTTCCACCTTTAATGGGGCTTTTGTAGCACCTTGTTTTCTGAAGAAGAGCCTGGATTTAACACAAATTACATCAGGTCAATCTGAAGAGCCCTTGCAGGCAAGAATGGATAGACAATGTGTTCTGACTGGTTAAAACTATGCCTGAGCTTAAAGGGAAGTGGGTTTTGGCCAGAGGAAGAGTCCAGCTTGTCAAGAAAAGAACATGAAGTTAGAATGCTTGTAACTGAAACAGGGTTGATTTTTCCTCAGTGGATTTCAAGCAGAGTGATTTGCTTTATGCCAGTGGTAGCTGGGGGAGTTCTCATAGGCCAGGCTTGAGCAGATTCTGGGTGAAGGTGAAATAGCAGCTGCTGCTGTCTTCTGGTGAGCATGCACTTGCTCAGGAAGTGGTTCAAGGTGATACTCTCGCTGGTGATGCCAGCACTCATGAAAGAGAGCTTTCCACCTCCAAGATGCAGGGTGGGAAGACTGCTGTTGCTGCTGAGACACTGCAAACAATCCCAATTCTGAGACTGTTTTGAACTTTCAGGTATTGAGGTGCAGAGGGAAAGAAGGGAATCAGAAATGGAAAGAGATTAATTTTTGAAGCCTGTCTGCATTTTTTTACATAAATTCTGTTCTGCATCCAGAAGTGCAAGATGCAGCCTACAAAAATCCCTGCTTCTGCTGTAGGCAGAGCAGAGGATAAATATATATGGATGAATAAACAAGGCAAGTAATCCAATCTCATTGCTAGTATTCAGTTCCTGCACTGTTGCTCTAGGCAACCAGCTTGAGTGGGGATATTGTCTATAACCTTAAAAACTGATTATAGGCTACTTCACTGCCTCATACTGTCTTAAAGAGGATTAGACGAGAGTGTAAAGCTGGCTTAGGCACTATGTTAACAAAGCCTCAAAGGCATCTGCAGATTTCCTTGTTCATGAAGTGATTAACTTATTTAGTAACTGTGAAAAAATGTGCACATTCGGGGAGCCAGGCTGGCAATAATTAAGAGATGTAATTCTGCTGTTGCGAGCCTCACTTGGGCTGACAACTGTCTCTGTTCCACAGGAACACGTCCAGCTTTGTTTCAGAGGCATGAGGTGGGGTTGTTTTCAGGCTCATACAGGTCTCCTCCATTGTTTTTCAGCTGGAAGGGAAAGACTGTGCCTGATGGAGCAGAGGAGGGCCCCACTTGTCAGTAGTGCCTTTCACTGCTCCCAAGTACCACCTCATATCCTGGTGGGTCCATGCTGGAATTCTGTGTGTTGCTGTAGACAGCACACCTGAGGCATTTCAGATGAGTGGCATTGGGCGTACTGGGGCAGGGCTGATGACCTGTGCCCATGGGAGGAAGCATGCACCAGCACTTTACTTCCTCCTTCAGCTGCTTTTAAACTGAAGAATAAAAATGGCAATGAAAACCAACACCCTTATCCCGAGCTGGAGTGTGCTCAGCGGGGGCAGGCACAAAGCAACCAAAGGTGAGGTGCCACGTGACTCTAAATGCCAATCCTGATTTTGGTTCTTGACAGTTTGATAGTTTTTCTTTGATGGTAATGAAGCCAGCAGGCCCACCAGAGAGGGTTGTGATGGAGCCCTCTTCTTAGATGATACTAAAGGCACTTAGGCTCCACAAAACCCTCCGTGCTGTCCTGGCCTCCACACAGCTCTGTGTTTAGCTTGCCACTTGGGTACCATCTGCAAGTTTGAACTGGGACACTGCTTCCTGATGGAGAAATCTCATGATGCTGTGTCAGGAGCTGGCATTCCCCAGCCAGATGTTTGGTTAAAGACTCCTCTGTTCTCCCTCTGCTCTCATGGAAGCTTTGTTTTCAGCTTTTGACATTGATGGGCATTTGTGTTCCTTCGGGGCAACCTCTCTCGTGTGGTTGTCCACAAATGGATTGAGGTCTAGAAACGCATGGGGATGGATCACAGGATCACACAGAATCACAGAAACAACTGCATTCAGGTTGGAAAAGACCCTCAGGATCCCCAAGTCCAAAGAATAACCCTACTCTACAAGGTTCATCACTAGGTATCTCTTCCGTCCGATCACCTCAGTGCACTCTGATTTATGAGTGTCACTCCAGTCAGACTGTTTTGTAATTTAAAATAAAAGGAGGTTTCTTTAGCAAATGCAACAGAAAGGTCCAAGTACATAGCAGGACTGGGAAGAAGTGTGTCTGTCTGTCTTTCTAGAAAGGCTTCTTTCTTAGTGAGCAAAGGTCTGTATTGAGAAGAATAAAAATGAATACAGGGTAGACTGAGTTTTCTGCCAGCCTCAAAGCTCTCATCTTTTAGTCTAGAGGGTTACAATGATCACAAGTCTCATATTTTAGGAGAAAAGGTTCTTGCTGTGACAGTTTTCTGTCAGTCTTTCCAAGGCCACCTGTCATGGTAGGCCTAAGCAGGCCAAATTGGGCTTGTACCTCTCCTGGCTTGCCCAGGCATGTTTTTCTGCCCTCCCTCCTTCTGTTTTGGGGAGAGCAACCGTGGGAAAAGGGACAAAGAACCTGGAGCCACTAAGTCTGGGGTCTGTGGCCTGCCCAGCAACTGCGGTAAACAAGGTGCACACAATTGCCTTATGCAAGGCTGTGTTCTGCCCAAAAAAGGTAAAGCAAGCCTATGGCTTCACCCAGTATGGCCAAATCTTGGCTAACTGCCATTTGATTGGCTATCCTGTGTCCAAAGGCCCAATAGTCTCGGGCTGTATTGGATAAAAGGAGTTGAGCAGGGAGCACAGGGTGCTTTTGCCATTACAAGGTGAGTCTATTATTGCATCCATGCCTGCTGCCTCCTTGATCCTGAGCTGAGGCTCTGATACCTCCACGCATTCGGCCTGCACAACCAGTGCGACACCGCACCCAGACTGCACACCGCAAGACATCTGCCTGCACCTGGAAGCCTTCTGCCCAGACAGAAGCCCTGGAGATAACACAAATTGTCCAGAGAGCCAGGAACAGGTCAGAGATCGTCTGTCTCCTTTCTCCAGTTGCCCAGAAGCCTGGGGAAACTCCAAAGCCTCTGACGGCTGCCAACAGTAACTCCACTACGAGCCTTGAGTACTGTCAGATATTTTTGTGAGTAAATACCAAAAGCCTCTTGTAATTATTAATTGCCTTCTGCCCTAAGCAGAAAGTTGCTCCTTGTGTCCATCTAGTGAGCAAGCGGCGTACTGGCCGCAAGCGGCTGACCGTAAAGCCTTCTCTGCCCGTTTAATCGAGTTCAATTAATGTTTATATTTAATAGGTATTTCTAGATCTTATTATAACCTGTATATAGTTTCCATAATGTTGCAAAGAGCCTGTTATTAAATGGTGATCAGGGTGATGTGAGTTCTGAATACTTAATATTAATAAACTATATGTTAATATTTTTAAATATCATCTCGCAGTAATTAATTACCCCTCCTGCTACACCACCTCCTTACCTCAGAGGTTTTATAGAGCTTGTCTGCTCCAGCCTTCTATAGTTTTTATGGGTATCTGGCCACATCTTCTCAGGTCCGTATGCAAGATCATGACTTCTGCTTCACACACAGACCCCCTGCAAACACACCCAGGACATGCATGACAAATCAGACGTTCCTCTAGGATTATTTCTCGAGAGAGCCCCAGGCTTAACTACCTTCAGAAATAATACTTGTACAGGTGATCAGCTCTGACTGCACACTAAAGGGAGGAGAGGTTTAGTACAAATGTCTGATTGCAGCCATCCATATGCTGCACTGTTTAAAGCAGTTGCTCTATACATGAAGGAAGGTTCCTCCTCCACTTGTTACCATGGTACTGGCTGTAAAACCTTCCTTCCCTTTTCAAAAAGGACGAGTGGTGATTTCATCTTCCCAACTCAATCATCTCGCCAGGGTTGGATGTCACAAGTGTTGAGCAACATACCTCTGACAAATAAGGCTTTTTAGAACTGGAAGTAAGCAAAATTGATGGGTGCTGCTGGAGATCCTGGCTTCTATCTATCCTGAAAGTAAAACAAGTCAAAGTGATTTAAAGAATGCTAAAAGCAAGCCTTTGACTTCAGTGAGTTCTCGGTTTGTGAAGATCCTTAAACATCATTAGGATGAAAGAGATTTGGAAAGTGAAGACAAATACCATCACTAGTATGTCTGGAATGGATCCTTCCTTTTTGTCAGGCCTGACCTGGATGAGATGTAGGATGTCTTCTAGTGATGTATTGCCCATACATAAGTTCTGGAAAATAATGGAAAAAATGAGAAGATGAGAATTCCTTCTGTCTTCATGGCACACTGTATGTAAAACTCAAGCTCTTTACCATCCCAAGCTTACATATGTGTAAAGCAACAGGAAGATAGAGTAATGCATTCAGAAGGGGAAAAGGACACCAAACAAGGAATTTAAGAACAGTTTCAAACCAAGAATAATTTAAAGACAGGTAGTTAAATGCTTCATAATGAATCAATATGGAACAGTGTGTTAGATCTATTAGCAGTCTACCAGCTTTTTGCTAGTAGATGGAGTTAAATTTTGATCTCAGAAGAGTGGAACAGCACTTTGTGTTTTCTGTCTCTCCACTTGTTTTCCTGTCATTGCTTCAGCCCAGAAAAAAAGAATGGGTTTTTCAAAGTCATACAACCTTGACCTCTTTGCTTTGTCACCAAATTCAACTCAAACCTTGAAAATCCTGCCTGCCTTTCTATTTCTGTCTTTTCCAGGGGAAGGGAATTAATAAGTGAATGGAAAGGCAGCACTGGGGGTTTAAGGAAAACAATTAGAGACCTGTGTGTTCTTCACCACTTAGCTTCTCACGAGAAAATAGGTGCTTTCAAATGCTGCTCTGCTGTTAGCAGCTCTTCTGAATCTATGTGTGTTTCATCCAGCATCCTCAGAAGAAAGCCAAGTAGCATCTTGTGGATGGAGGATCTCCATTTTAACCCCTATAAACGTCAATTGTTCTAAACCTACATACAACACTTAGCATCGGGGCGAACTCACCATTTACTAAAAGCCTGCCTCTCCACACTTGAAAATGCATCCTTATTAAGTATTGGCTGGGAAACAGCTTAAGTACTTAGCAGTTGTTTCAGTCCTATCTGATTTCTGCATCTCCTCACCTTTTTCTTGAACTACTGTGCATTAACAGTTTTCCCATTATGGTATCATTTTATCCACTTTCCAGCAGACCAGAAATATTTAACATTAGTGGCTCCCAGGGCACAGCATGACCTCATCTGGATTAGTTGATCATCATCTTCAATAACTCTATGGTAGTCAAGGTGTCAGATCCTGATTCCCAGGACCTGTATTTACCTGCAACAAAGCTTAGTCTGCTCCTTTCACATGCCTCTCGACATCAAAAGGAGATTGGTGTTTTGGTTTGGTCTGAGAGGTGACTTGACCAAGAGAGTGTTAATTGCCTGCAATCTGCTTCCTTAAGTTGTGTCTCTTAAGTTTATTTGCTTAGGATACTGCTGACACCCAGCAGCAGTGGGTATGGGTGTGGGCATTGATGGGAGGAGTACTTGCTTCAGGTAAGGTCCTCTAAATGTTGCCTGAGGAAGTGGCTTCATACAGCCCATGGATCTGTGTCCATGTTCAAGCAAACTCTTGTAGGCATGTAGAGACCTTGCTAAGAAAAAAGACCTGACTGAGGAACTGAGTGCACCACAGTTTCATTTGTGATGTGCCTACTACAGTGTGTACTTCTTGCTAAGACCTATACCAGAGGGGCTGAATTAGATGCTGTGTGGGGAACCTTTCTCTGGAGGTGCAGTGGTGTCTGTGACACCTGAAGGGCAGTAGCTCCTTATGGCAGGGCTGCTCAGCAGAGCAAAGGCTGTCTGTGTTTCATTGTGAGAGTCCTGGAATAACAATTTAGGCCTCATTCAAAGATACATTTTTAATGAATGAGTAATCATCTCTCTTTCTGAACTGTTAGCTCCTCCAAACACAAAAGGGAGAGGCAGGGGAATTATTTGCCTTTCAGCTGGAGGGCTGACCTGATCCAGAGTAGGAGGCTGACAGATTGAGTATCTTGCCAACTGCTCAGGCAGGGAGAGAGATCTTGCTCCTTCCCTTTGAGAAAAACAGACGTGCTCCCTCCACCTGTGAGGAGAGCACCAATGTGCAGCATTTCATCCCTTCTTCCTCCTGGGAGTCATTCATGTTGAGTTTTAAAGCCGTTCCACAGCTGAAACTCAACCACCCGTTCATGCTTTCCCTCAGCTGTAGATGGAGCAGCAGGGGCAGTTGGGTGCCTTCCAAAGCAAACAGCCCATTTCCATGGTCCAGACAGGCTGCAGCAGCTGCAGCAGGAGGTGGGAGAGAAGGAATGTTAATGACATCAAGCTGGGTTTTGGTTGAGCACTGGCAGCTTCTCTTTGGGGATGAGCTGATGCTCCTCCAGGTGTGCTCATCGATGGCGCAGTGTGCAGGAAATGGTTAAACAAGAGACATCTCACTGATGAGCCAGGAATGAAGTATCACCATGCATCATCTGGACTGGTGGATGTAATAACTCTCTGGCTTTGAGCTGCTCCCGATGGTCTCCTCATTCCACCTGAGGGATAGGAGTTGCCTTAGGTTGATCCTTTATGTCAGACCTAGAGGTGGTCTTTCAGGAGAAGGCATGGGAGCTTTTCCTCATTGAAACAGCTTACCAAGATGGTGGGGGATGACAAAGAGTCTTTCTATGGAAAGGAGTTGTGCAAATTACTTGTGTGACTTATAGAAGTTTATGTTCCTTTATACAGATTGTAAAACCTGTTCTCACAGTAATATTAGCCTGGAAGAGATCTCCTGGGTCATGAAACCTGATCCCTTTGCTGCTGTGCAACTCTCTCTTAGGAGCTCACCACAGAGTGAACCCCTGTATTTTCTTTAAACTTCCCATGGGAAATAGTTGCAAGAGGGATATTTAGTTGACACATTCTCTTTTAGCCATACTTTCACTTCTTAAGCATTCTGTTCCTATTCAGTATTCCTTTGCTCACTTGTAAGCTGTGGAGGCTTCCCAAGGAAAGAAGTTATTTCAGTAGCTGGCCTTGCTCCCTGGTTGTACTCGGTAACACTGAGGCACAGGGTCTTTAGGCCAGCAGAGACACTCATCATCTGTGAGCAGGGAAAGGAATCTGCTTTTAAGTTCCAACCATGTAGGGAAGTAGGCTTGGATTTTTTTTCCAGCTATAACAGACATTACACGTGGCATTAGGCAAGTTGTCCAACCACTTTACAGCATTTCTGTACTCAGCAGTGTGTATTACAAGGTTTACCTGTCTCTGTCAGCTAAGGACAAGCTCTTTAGGGCAGAAGATTTCTTCCTATGTTTATGTGCAGTTCTGCCGTAATGAGGGTCGCTGGGTATTACCTTAATTCCCACTCTAACACCACCAAATTATACTTGAATAAATTACACACCATGGATATTAAATGCTCAGCTCAGTTTCAGTGCGAAATAAAATGCTCAAATGATGGTAACTTAAACTGGCAATAAAATAGCCAGCATTAAGCTTGTAAATACTTAATTTGCAAGTGTTTAGAGAATGAGGCACCTGCTATAAATCCTTATCGTGGGCTTTGCACCCTGTTGGCAATCGGTGAGCTATATCTCACTTCATTATGCATGAATGTGTAATTTTCCAAAAGCATAAATGTGGCCTCTGAGGGCAGGCACATTAATAGCATTCGAATGAGCCAATTTGTTTCCCACCCAATGTGTTTATCTTCCAGCTCTTCGTTGTGAGTGCCAGTGGAAAGGTTAATGGCTCACAGTTCCCTGTCAAATGATGCACCCATTTAACCTCTGAGGTGTCAGGACTGTTTGTTGTCTTTGGCCTTTAGCTCCTTGAAAGTTAGCAGCTGCATCCTGAGTGCTAGCTGGGATGTGAGAGGGTCTTCTTCAAAATACTGCACGTGTCCAGGACTAAATGGGATCCCGCTTCCCTCTTGCTTCTTGTGGGCCTGATTCATCAGGTACATGATACTTTGTGTTTGTGCTTGCTTCAGCAGAGCCTTTATGCCATTTCAAACACACTAATAGCTACCAGAGCACCTGAGTCTGGTCACCTGCCAAAAGTCAAGCAGCTCTTAGCCGCATCTATACAGAGAATCCCCCAAACCAGGCCCCCTAAAGGGGGCCTACGAGAAAGCTGGGGAGGCGCATTTAGCAAGGGCTTGTAGTGGTAGGATGAAGGGGAAAGGCTTCAAGCTGGAAGAGGGAAAATTAGAGGCTATTAGGAAAAAAATCTTTACAGTGAAGGAGGTGAGGCAATGGAACAGATTGCCCTTCCTGGATGTGTTCAATTCCAGGCTGGACAGGGCCTTGAGCAACCTGGTCTAGTGGAAGATATACTTGCCCATGGCGGGGAGGGGGGTTGGAACTAAATGATCTTTAAGGTCCCTTCTAACCCAGACCATTCCAAGATTCTATGAAATGCTTGGGCAGGAGTGAGTAAGGAATATACAGGCTGAAAGGTGGTGTAGGCTAATGAGAGGGACAAAAGTTGGGGTAAGGGAGGTGCTTTCAATGGTATCAGCACTATCGTGCAGTGCAGATAGTAAAGGTTATGCTAAAGCTTGCGAAGTTTGGATGTTAACAAGGTTTGATTTTGACCATTAGGGAGGTTAACCATGTAGTTAACAAAAAAACCCCCGAACTACATGCAAAATTTGACTAAATCCTGATTTTTAAAAAGTATGGTTGTTTGTTTGGGTTTCCCCCCCCCACTAAAATATGGTGGGGAAAAAAAGATACTTATTGTAAACCCAGTAAAAAAAAAAACCAGCAACAAAAAAACCAAACTAAACCAAAACCATAACAAAAAAACAAACATCCCCCCCAAAATAACAAAATTAAACAAAACAAAAATCAAACAAAAAAACCCAAAACAAACCCCAAACCAAAAAGAAACTCCCAAACCCCCACAATCGAACAATGAGATCTCTCCTAGGGTTTGAAAGAGATACTATCAGTGTCCTGAATTTTTGAGGAACGAGCCACCTGAAAGCTACAGTATCACCAAAGTTGGAAGAGACCTCAAAGATCATCAAGTCCAACCCGTTAGCACAGACCTCAAGACTAGACCATGGCACCAAGTGCCACATCCAAACCCACCTTGAACACCTCCAGGGATGGTGACTCCACCACCTCCCTGGGCAGCCCATTCCAGTAGGGAATGACTCTCTCAGTGAAGNGGAGAATGACCTCCCTGCTCCTGCTGGGCACACTATTCCTGATGCAGGCCAGGATGCCATTGGCCTTCTTGGCCACCTGGGCACACTGCTGGCTCATGTTTAGGCAGGTGTCAATCAGCAACCCCAGATCCCTTTCTGTTTGGCTGCTCTACAGCCACTCTGAGCCCAGCCTGTACCTCTGCATGGGGTTGTTGTGGCCAAAGTGCAGCACCCAGCACTTGGATTTGTTGAATGCCATCCCACTGGGCTCTGCCCACCTGTCCAGGCAGTCGAGGTCCCGCTGCAGAGCTCTTCTGCCCTCCAACCCATCAACATCTGCCCCCAGCTTGGTGTCATCTGCAAATTTCCTGGTGACTGACTCGATGCCCTCATCCAGATCATCACTGAAGATGTTAAAGAGGATGGGGCCCAGTACTGATCCCTGGGGGACACTGCTAGTGACCAGCCTCCAGCTGGATGAGGGGATTAAGCTACTCCAGCTACTGTGAGGATTAAGCAATGCAACCACATTCTCTGTGAACCCAGTGGCTGATGTTCTCAGTCCAGTTTGGAAGAGTGAAGAAGGCTTTTAGAGATATCTTGAGAGAAGCCTTCCCTGAAGGTGTTTGCTGTTGAACTCAGCCCTCATGGTGATCTCTAGGACATTGCTTCTGCTGCCAGTGGTCAGCAGATGAGATACCAGTTGCACTTGCAAGCACTGTTCTTGAACAGAGTTCAGGATGTTCCAGCAGAGGAGTATTCTGGATGCACAATGAGCTAAATCTGGGCTTGTACATTGCCACTCACAGCAGAGCTGCTGGCTGAAGTAAAAGTCATTAAGAAAAGGCTGAGAAATACTAAATGCAGTCACAAAACTGAGGTTTAGTGCTGAACGGTGTGGAAACAGGGATAAATGGAAAGACATGAACATCATTTCCCACTAGAAGCAGTCAATATTCCTGTATGCAGTTGCTCAAGAAATCCATCTCATTGAAGATGTACATTTAAAGATGGCTAGAAGTTACCCTGATGCTCGGAGGTGTCAGACTCAAGGTCTACCGAAATTAACCAGCCTGTCCAAAACCAAAGAGGTTTCCTTAGGTGCTTTGAATGTTGCTGCAAGTGTGGCATTTTCCAGGCAACTCGAGTGAATTAGGAGCAGAGCTGTGCTCAGTGATAATGCACCTCCTTCAGCACACAAATTTGAAAACCGAAGCCCAATTAGATATGCTCCAATTATTACTATTATTTGCTACTTAACAGCTGTCATTGAAGGCTCAGGGCAGCTTTGTGCTGGATGCTGTGAATACATATAAGAAAGAAAGGAAAAAAAAATAATAACCTGAAGGCACTTAAAATCTCTGCCTGAGAGACAATGAATAAATGCAGCTGGCTGGGGAGCCAGAGGTGCTGGGAAGATTGCTGTGAAACATTAGATCTAGTCTCAAAAGAATGCAGTGTTGTCTAAATCTGGACTCTCAGCTATTACAGCAAAGAAAGTATCATTAAGTAGGCAGGAATGGCTGTCTCTGAGCAGAAGGAATATTTATTTCTAAGCTTGAGTAATAATTACAATGGTGAAGTCAATGAGTTTTAAAGGAAATAATTAGGCCGTGGTTACAGAGGTGGGATGACAAAACCAAGCCCCAACCATGCAGGTTCCCTATTCTTTCACTAACCTTCTCTCACTTTCTTTCCCTGCTGTCCACTTGCTGTGTTAATCTGGAATGTGAATGAAAATTTAAGTGTATCTCAATGTAGCCTTGCCCCTGGGAGAGGGAGTGGATATGTCATCAGGGATCTGTCAGAGTCAATAACATTTCCCCTGCAGCCCCGAGCTGTGCCTCAAGATCTAACATTTCTGTCTGAATTATCAGCTAATGCTCTGACAAATTGCCTGTGATTTTCTTTTTTTCTCCCTGAGTGGATGTGCCTGGTCTGCAGATTAGGTAAACATGGCCCAGCCCTGCTGTGCAGCAGCAGCTGATAATCTCCAGCCAGACGTTGCTGGCAAGCTGGGAAAGCAGCGGGGTGTCAGGGCAGCAGCCAGAGGGTTACCCATGCTGACTGCCAGGGCTCTTGGGTTTGGGGCTGTTCTAGCTACAAGCCCGCGTTTAGGAGATACCCACCGACTGTGACAGCGAGAAGCGATGGAATTGGAAGTTCAGGACCTGGTAGAGAATTTGAGTAGCAGGGCTGCAAACAAGGTTTTGCCCTATCTGAACAGCTGGAGAAGTGAGACTGGGTGGGTGTCAGCAGAAGCTGTGTTGCTAAAACCAGTGGCAGTGCTTGTGTTTTAATTTTTTTTTGTTTGTTTGTTTGTTTGGTTTTTTTTTTCCTTGCAGAAGGAAACAGCTGTTGGTGGCTTGGTCCTCAGACACCAAGGACATCAAAACTAGCAGGTAAGTTTCCACTTGTAAAATGAAGTCATCTTTGAGAGGAAAGACTGTATGGAAGATGCTGCGGGGAGGCACCCAAGGGGTTTATTTCTCTGACCTCAAGTTTCAAACACCTCTTGAACTAAGAAAGCCATCACCATTGCCTCTTCTCAGGCTGGGTGAGATCTGAAGCATCTGTTTGTGTACTTGCTGTGGAAGTGATTTTCCTTGAAGCATGAGCTGGTTCTTAAACACTGTGGGTGTAGCGACAGTCTGTAATTCTGATTGTGAAATGAGACTGTCAATGAGGCAGCAGTAGAAGTTCTCATCTGAGCTGTCACTGCCAAGATTTACAAGAGCTGTTGCAGGTGTCTTTTCCATAGGTCAGGTGGATGTACTGTCCCTCCCTGGCTTCTTCCTGATTACTCTGTTCCCATGCAAACACATGCCAGTGTAACAGCCTTTGGTCCTGCTACTGCTTCTACCTGAGACAGCCATCCCAGGCCCCCTGCAAAGAGCTTTACAGTCTATTTTAAATTCCAGATGAAAATATTCTTTGCCCGGCCCTTCCCCTTGCTAATTGTTAATTGACATAATAATATTATTTGCTCTGCTCTGAAACATTTAGGAATTCAGCAACACTGTAGTCACCCCTTAGGCTGAGAGTTCTGGTCTCCCAAACCCATTTGTCATCAATAGGATTTTGGTCATGAATTCCCTTAGGCTCCCTTTGCAAATTACAGTCTTTTACAGGAGTGTGGTGTAGTAAAAGCAGTCTGGGATATGTGACATTTTCTACTGCCTTCTCCAGGGGCACATCTAAAGGAAAATAAAACCTCTGGGACAGTAGAGACACACACACCATAAAGACATGGAGGTGTTTGACAGATGAGTGGTGGCACCAACCCGAAATATTCTTAGGAAGCCAAATAACTTAAAGGTAGAGATATTTATAATCTTTCTCAGGTGTCCATATAAACATGCAGAGCAGCCAGTGACATAAATATAGTTCTGGGTTCTTTCTGAGCAATCTCAGGCTAGGCACACTGCAAAGATTTTAAAAGGGGAGGGGGGGGGATTAAAAAGAAAGGAGAGACAAAGTGCTTTGCAGTCTACAGTATCACACTTTATATTATTAGCCATAGTAATTAAAACTATGATACTTGTTATCAGTATCTGGTATTTGATATGTAATATACATAAATCAAGTTGAATGCAAATTAGTTGTAGAAATTACCATTTCTTATTAAAAAAAAAATATTTTTTGCACCTGAAATTCCTAATGGTCTACCTATGTAACATCTGAACTGCCCAGAATGAAATCCCTTTTGTAGCAGAATATGTGTAGAGGGCACATAGAGAAAAATCTTTAAAGTCTTGGAAGACAGATTGCACTTTCAGTAGAGTGGAGGTTCAGTAGGTAATAGATACAGCAAAGGCCAGCTGAGCAGATGAAGAGAAATGAATGGCTCATTCATCTCCAGAGTCCTTCTGTGTGGCCAAGGTTTGTCTAAATGAAGGGATAGTGGATGGCTGGAGCTTGAGACTTACACATCTACAGGGCAGCTCCATCCTTCCTGAAACCCACTTGCTGGGAGCCACATCCAGAGAAAGACCTTTGGTGAACCCTCCAGTGGGTCACTGTGGTGGGAGTGAGGGTTTCTAGAGAAAGCTCTGAGCTGGTTGGTTTTTGATTTTTTTTTCCCTTGAAGAAAAGATCGCATTTTGGCTGGAGTGTCCAACTGCCCATGACCTAGAGGAAAACAGAGGTGCTTGGATGAGAGTGGGAACTGAGTCAACAGGTAACTGGCAGTGATGGTAAGCAGTGCTGTTCCTGTCTTGTTCCCTGAATCCAAGAGCAGAGCAAGAAGGGTAATACAGAGGCCAGTACAGGGCTTTGGGTAGAGAAGTCTTAAGAAAACTGAATCATGAACACATAAAGAAATCCTTTCTTGCTTCTACTCCCTACTTTCAGGCTAAGTTAGCATAGGCAGAAATGCAATAAAGAATTTGCCAAGCGCCATACATTGAGGCTATTTCTCTTGCCATTAAAGCTTCATGTAAAAGTTCCACAGACAGCTTCTGGTCCTATTTATAGGTATTTTCTTGCCTCCAACAATATTATTAAACCCTTTTGTTACAGAAAGCTAGTCTGGAAATGAGCTGACCTGGTAAATAAAACATAACACTTACTTTGCTGGCACACTTATCTCCACAGAGCCATACACCCAAGAATATTTTCCCCATACATTTTTGTCAACACGTTATTGCACATGCCTGTTTAAGCAGTAAACCAGTATGAGCACATTCCCAGAGCACTTGCTTTTCCTGCTGATTTGAGATGGGGATTAAGGAAATCATGAGCACACAGCAGTGTGGGGGTAATTCCAGAGTCCGAAAGTCGGGGAGGCACACGTAGAAGGGAAGTTTATTCCCCATATATTCTTAGCTGTCTGTAGCAAGAGGAAAAAAGTCCCTGTGCTGAAAATCCCACTAAGTGTGAGTACTCATGACCCTAATTTGCTCTATCTTCTGAAAGTTCTTCCACAAATAAGCATGAAAATATCTCTTTAGTGATGTCTGTAGCCCATAAAAGACTGAATTTTATCAGCTCCTCCAGCTTTTAGACGAGGAAAGCAGTTTGGATACTTTGAAGAAAGAAACCAATGAGAGTTTTTAAGATTTTGCTATGTTTGTAATCTGCATTCGGTAGCTTGCTTCAAGATGTTTGAAAACAAAATTCTTTCCCTGTTTACTTATTAAGCTCTTATCTGACAGAGTGGGGATAGTCTACTCCTGTTTCTCTCACTTAGCAGCTTCAGGAAGCGTGATGAAGCATGTTGACTCTGGAGTTACTGGAATGGAACCAGATGCAGTAGATAAGGTATCTTATCTCCCCCAGGAGGATATAAACAGCCTTATTTCAGGTCATACTCCAGCTACAGCTTAGGGTAGGAGCTGGGCAGGAACAGCACTTCCCTGCAGGTTGCTTCATTTTTAAATTTTGGTTATGTCTGTTCAGTTCCTTACCTCGGTGGTTTAGAGGTGCAACATGAATTTACACACACCCCTCCTACCTTGTCAATATAGGCAACACTAATACCCCAGAACTGGTATTCTTTGGTACCTCTTGTGCCTAAATCTGAACTTACTTGCAATGAGCACAGATAATAACCCCAGTGCTTTTCCTGGTATTTACACCCAAATTGAGAGGATTCAAAAGCAGAGGTCCATGTGCCTGTGTTGACCAGATTTTCTTGAAGTCCTATATTGTGTATGGGATTCAAATATGGGAGGATCAAGGGCTCTTGCTGTATTTTAAGTTCCCTTGTGAGAAGCTGGGCCAGCCTAGGAGAATAAGAATCTCCAAGAAAAGGCAGCTGCTGCACAGCTTTGATGCTTTGCTCTCCTGGATAATTATCAAGTGCTTTGACTAGTTCCAGCTCTTTAAATGTTTAAAAGCAAGGAACCTCCTTTTGAAATTGTTACATCTCAGTTCATATCCAACAGCAGTGTGGATTTTAAGATATTTTTAGGTTCAGAACTTTCAAAAGCTCTCATAAAGAGAATTCCCAATATCGTGACTGCTCTGAAACCAGAGAGGATCGTCCTTTACTAGAATGGAGTAGAATGCAGAACCCATCTGTGGAAATTAAATCCGCTACTAGCTTCTGTGAAGTCACCACAGATTAATCGTGTTTTGGCTCAGCTATAAAGATACCCAAGAACTGCATTCTTAGTTACACACACCTGCTTTTGAAAGGCACAGGAGAAAATTGCTCTAGGTGGCTCAATAACAAGTGGAGCAAGTTCTTCTCAGTGCTGCCTCACAAAGATAATAACTAGAGAAAATTAAATCAACCTCGTGGCAGGTGAAACTTTGTCCATGTCACTGTTTCTCAGAAATGTACACCTTTGTGTGGCTTCACTATGCAGTTGCTCGTAGAAGAGTCTTGGCAAGTGAACAACCCTTAGCTGGCCCATGTTGTTTTATCAAGTGCTCAGTTTATGTGTTTATACTGTACTGCAGTTCCAGATCTCTCTGGAGAAGCTGTTTAGCAGTATAAATCTTATCAATGTTACTGCATGAAAGGCCAGGCCAGGGCACCACATCCAAGCTGGAGCATTGAACACACTCTTCTTGACTAGTGCATCAGTGCCATCATCAGGGTGGCTGAAAAACAGGAGTTCCACATGACTGTTGCTGTCTGCACTGGAACAAAACTGGAGTAGTGTTGATGAAGGAACATGAAATGCACCTTCCAGGATAACGACGCGGCTGGCAAATAAGAGAATTGGCTGGGAACGTGAGAGGCTTTGTTCAGACTTTTGCACTGGGCACCAGCTGCTGGTTTACTGGGTTGTATCTAGGAAATGTCTATGCTTCTTTGCAAAGCTTTAGTGGAGAAATTGTTCTGTGCAGAACTGACTTTTCCTCAATGGCAAGAAGTATGTGGTATTCTCCAGTTTGACACCAGAGAGGTCTAAAGGAAGTTACTATGTGGCTCACCTTGAAGTATTTCTGGATTTACAACTTTTCACAACTTCCTGTACTTGATGGGTTGAAGCAAGAACCCAAGGACAACTTGTTCTGTTCTGAAATAGCTCAATTACTACAGGGAGCACACTTCCAAATATGAGTTGAGTGAAGTTACAACCATTAGAGTTATAAAAAGAGCATATGACAGCATCTAATCTAAATCAGATCTTGAAAGATCAATCAGTGATTGTCCCTATCATCAGCAGTAGCATCATCTCACTCTGAGTTGCTTTGATGCCAAAGATAAGCCTGGCATAAGAACTGCAGACCTGAATTCGAATGGATGAAATCAAGAAGTTATTTCTAGCTTGATTTTTCCTCTCGGTCTGAGCTGTGGATATGTTTATTAAAAACTTGCTCCCAGCTTCCTTGATAGTAACTCAGAACTCCAAGGGATTTGACATGCTGTCCATGTCTCTCAGCCTTTGTAGCATTTATCAATCGGGTCTTTATAACTCAGAAGGTTAAAACACCACCAGAAAAACCCTGTCAGAGATGCTTTGGCTCTCTGTCCACTCTGCCTGTTCAAAAGGACCCCCTCTCAGGGCAGCTGTTGCTTTCTTGTCCCGAGTACAGGCTGCAGTACCAACACCCACTGACAGCCACCATGAGCAGCCAACCACAGGCCCTCACTCCCACCCAGGCAGGCTCTTCCAGGCTGAGTGGAAGGACCCTGGCTCAGCTGGTGACAAGTTGTATAGGGCTGCCAGCAGCACTCTCCATTTCCTCAGGGGGTTCTAAAAGAGAGAAAGTTAATATATAACCACAGGCACAAAAAAGTTACTGAGGGCCTGTGCTGTTGCTTATACATTTAGATGCTGTGATTAAATTACATACATAATGCATAGTGTTTGTAATACATTATTAATAATAATAATGCTGTCTTGTGTTATTTGGCTAGGAGAGGCATGCTCCAAGTGATGGTTCATTGGTCTATTCACACACAATTTTCATACATCTCTAAAGATTACCATTTTAACAGCTTTCTGTATGGATACTGCCAGGCAGTTACATTTAACAGTGCATAAATCTAATTCCCTCCGCACTCAATTTTCTCAGGCAGCAGAATCAATTTGAATCTGTCAGGATTTTATTCTAAAGTCTATTAATGCCTCCTGCCTTTTTCTGTATCCCCCCCCCTCCCCTGTCTCTTAACAATCTCACTCTTTCATGAATTCACTCAGCTGCAGAAAAAGATGCCCACTGCTACAAACACTCTTTTATCTCTTTACAGTGGAAACCTAATTAGGTGTGAAGGAGACAGGAGGAAGGTCACAATTAGCCCTCCAGCAATAAAGGTTAACAGTTGTGAAATCCTATAGTAATGCTGTTGAACTTTGTTATTATCAATAATGACGGCGTTTGACAAGGTCAGCTTCATTATTCTTAACAGCTATCACCCGAGGCACTTAACATCCCCACCTCACCTGCGCGGCTATTTAACACCTTCCCTAGCCTTGCCTCCCTTTCCCTCACACAGCATGCTGGTTCTTAACAGACCTGCTCACACCTCAGCTGGCAATTTTGCCCCTTGGGTAAGTTTCCAAGCGGCTTTTAATATGTTTTTGTGCTGAAGGATGGCTCACCGTGCCTTTCTGTTACTGTTTAAAATACAGTGTGTGGGGGTTTTCTTATCCATGCTTGAGCGAGAAGATTCTGCCCAATTAAGAACCCAAATGGAGATGGTAACAGGAAAGTAATAGGAAATGCGTCCTGGGAACCTGGCATTTAAGAATAGAGTGGAAACAGTTACATGCTTTGTCATTAAAAGCCAGTGGATCTCTGATATCTCCAGAAGGCTTCTGGGGAAATGTGCCAGTGTTGGGTAGTTGTATCCGCATCACTTTTAGATCTATAGGAAGGAATTAATTGTAAACCAAACATGTTAAATGACTCTTTATGCCTGTCGAAGAAGACTTCCCAGCAATCGAATCCACCAGACATATTAATCCATTACGTTTTAGTAGGGCTCTTGAAGTAGGATCACATCCCTGACTCCTAACCCTGTAACTTAATTGTCAAGTTCCCTTTATGCTGCAGATGTGGTGCTCTGCCAGATCATCTTGCCCAAATCAAGTGAGAGCATGTGATTTAATTTATTTTTTAAGGAGTGAAGCATATGATGGGGGTTTAATGTCAACTTTATACTTCCCTGCCTGCAGATTCAGCCTGCATTATTTCTCATGTGATGGAAAGTACCCAGGTATGAAATGAAGAAGCAGAGCAAGTAGTCCTTTGAGCCATATGACAAGGCTTGTTTTGGATCTGCTCTGTCAGATCTACAGGGTATCTGGCCTGAGGTATTAGGAAATGCCAGTTTGCTCCAGTTTGTGTATGTTTACTTGATTCTGNNNGGGGGGAAAGCCTTTCTTTTAGTTCCTCGATCACAGTTTTGCTCTTTCACCTGCTTACTCTTAAGTTTTAATGGGTCAAGAATCTTATTTAACCTTTATTTTCCAGTTCACCTGGAATTTGAATGATTAATCAGTGATGCGTAACTCTTGTCCTAGGCTACTCCTAGACTCAGAGAGAGGCAATTCAGATCTTAGATGGGCTGAACAGTCCTCAGAAGCTCCCTCTTTCTTCCTCTGTACTTAGGAGAGTCTTGGGTGATTATACTTCTAACTTAAGGTACTTCAAGAAAATGCTTACTATTAAGTGTTAAACTTGCAGGAAGTAAAGCCATGAATGTTAAGGTTAGAGGGCCAGAAATGCCAAATATTTGATGTATTAAAATCAATCACTTTTACTGCTTCTCAAGGCAGGTTCTTGTCTGAAGTGAGATAGCATTGTAGCATGATAGGCAGCAATTGCTGCCTCCTGCTAGGTCTCCAGATAATGCTGCATTTGGACTTTTACTGGCATTAAGCCATAACTCATGTAGTACATAAAAATATATGTAGCTTTTAAACCACTCTCTGACCATCCTGCTGAAAAATATCAACAAACCAGGATATCCTTGAGGTTATTTATATCTTCTAGAGAGGACTGAGTGCTTGCTCAGATGGTTGTACAGTTTCAAAAGGTTGTGTGAGCAGCAAGCACAAGTACAGAAGTGTGGCAGTGTCCTTCTGCCTGCAGACTCCAGAGTTCATGCAGTGCTTGACAAGAGAAAGTGTGTGCCATGAATAGTCCTTAAGTCCTGGTTCAAGGCTGAAGTTCAAACAGCATTTTCAGAGTGCAGACACAGATCACTGGTCATCTTAAGGATCTTCCTGTTGCTTCATTGACTCCATGCTTCCAAGTCCAGTAAACACTCAGAAGGCTGGTGGGAGCTGGCATTGCTCTGCTGATGTTCAGAGATTTGTGCTGAATTACACCAGGTGAGGCTCTGGCTGAATAAATGCTGCAGGACTGAACGAGAATACCTGAATGTGCAGAAGTGGGAGAAGGGACAATAGAAACCAAAGTTGCTGAAAATCTAAATCAGATGCTAACAGATTTATGTTTTGGCTAATATCAAGTGTAGCATCCATTCATGTCAGTTTAATATCTGATATGTCCTCAATTGGAGGATTTAATTTTTTTAAGAGGCAATGGCCTCAAGCTACAACTGTGTGGGTTTAGACTGGAAACTAGGAAATGTGTTTTTTTTTTCCCAGCAAAAGTGGTTAGGCATTGGAATGAGCTGCCCGGGGAAGGTGGTTGAGTCACTAACCCTGGATGTGTTTACAAGTCGTTTGGATGTGGTACTTGAGGATATGGTTAAGGGTGAACTTTGTAGAGTAGGGATAATGGTTTGACTCGATGGTCCTGGGGGTCTTTTCCAACCAGAATGTTTCTGTGATTCTAAGCTTTCTCATTGCTCAGTTAAAAATCCAGGAAGTAACTACCTGCCAGGAAAAGTGTTTACAATTTGCCATAGAATGGTAAGGTTGGAAAGGACCTCAAGGATCATCCAGTTGCACCCCCCTGCCATAGGCAGGGACACCTCCCACTAGTACAGCTCACTCAAGGCCTCATCCAACCTGGCCTTGAACACTTCCAGGGAGGGAGCAGCCACAACCTCCCTTGGCAACCTGTGCCAGTGCCTCACCACCCTCACTGGAAAGAACTTCCTCCTAACATCCAGTCTAAATCTCCCCTCTGCCAGTTTAAACCCATTGCCCCTTGTCCTGTCATTGCAAGACCTTGTAAATAGTCCCTCCCCAGCCTTCCTGTAGGCTCCCTTCAGATACCGGAAGGCTACTATGAGGTCTCCTCAAAGCCTTCTCTTCTCCATGCTAGTTTGAAATCAGTCCAGTTGTTGGAATGTAAAAATTGATACCATGGTTCCTGATATTTTAACCTCCAACTCTGAGACTAGCAAAATATGGCATCCCAAGCAGGTTGGGTGACCCCTGCTTTAGCAGGTGGGTTGGGCTAAACGATCTCCAGAGGTCCCTTCCAATCTCTGTCATTCTGTGATTAAGTGGCAAGAATCCTCCTGCCTGTATCACTGATCAGACATCCCTGTCAGAGTTCTCTTCACCATGGTGCTCTCCTGAACCAATCCCTCTGACAGACTGTGCAATGTGCAAAGACTTGTAGAAAGGACATGTAACAGCAGAAAATTGTGACTCTTAAATGATCCAACTCTAGGAGGAAAATTAAGCTGTTCAGCTTCCCAGGTGTCCTCACAGCACTCGCTGGGCATTTATCTTGCTAATGTTTCTGTGCAACTACTATTATCCAGTTGGTAGGATCTTTTATTTGTGTAAGGCAGCAGATTTTTCATTTATAAAGCCAAGGATATGTCCTCGTAATTCAGCAAGAAGTTTATTGAATGATTGACGTTAAATGCCAATTTTTATCAAAATATTGATTGGAAAAGTTCTTCAGTTTCCATTGTACCATATAGATATATCTAATCACAGCTTTATCTGCCAGTGCAATATGTTGCTTGCCAGACTAGAAAATGATATATTAGCCATCTGGGCAATGGGCCCAACCCTGGGCAAGATTAGTGCTTCAATTAGCTGTTGATAGCATTCCATTAGAATATGGGTTTCAAAGAGCACTAAACAAGAATGTTGTGCTTTGATTTTTCAGATTTAATTACTTCCATCAGGGCTATAAATGAACTCATTAGTCTTAGTGGTTCTAAAACCTAGAGACAATAGAATGTTATTGCTATTGTTCTTATGGTTTGGGCAAACATTACTTTCAAAACGCTATTAGGAATGGCTATCAACCTTTCCTCTCTTCCTAATGGAGCTGGCTGGCTGACCCTGCAGAGCAGCTCTGGAGTAAATGTGAGCTCAAGCTCATTAATGGGGCCTGTGGTAGGGGCCCAGTGCCTGTTAGCAAATGGCAGCTTGATCTGGGAGATCATCACATGCAAATAAAGTCACTGAGAATTAAACTTATTCCTTGGCAGTACCTGAATTCTCTTCTTTTCAGAGTATGTGTGTATCATTTTCCCCCCTATTTTCCCCTGTATCTCATAATTTGTTTTAAATTTTTCCAGAGCTTCTGAGGAGACTTGAGGTTTTCTTTCTTTCTTTCTTTTTTTTTTTAATTTACTGCATCAGTGTTTCGTGATATCATTGCCTCCTAACTTTGTAAAAGAATATTCCTTTTTGTGCAATTTCTTTTCTTGTCTCTATTTTTTTACCCCTTGACTTAAGCAGGTTGCGTGCCACAAATGCTAGCTGCTTCTTTTGAACATGATTTGTCCTGTTCCTCTGAAAACAGAAGAAAAAGATGAATGGAAAAGGGGAATGCAGATGCTTACAGGCACTATTGCCCCTTCCCCCCCGCCCTCACCCCAAGCATTCCCTCGGATCCTGCTATAGTATTGCCAGTTCTGGGCCCTCTAGTTTAAGAGGGACATAGAACTGCTTGAGAGAGTCCAGTGCAGGGCCACAAAGATGATGGAATGGAACATCTCTGTTACAAGGAGAGCCTGAAGAGGCTGGGGNTGCATTCCTGTGTGACCTACTCTAGGTGCTCCTGCTCTGGCAGGGGGATTCGACTGGATGAGCTTTTGAGGTTCTTTCCAGCTCCTGACATTCTGTGATTGATGTTAGAGCAACATATCACAATGTGTGTTAAATCCTTAAATCTCACAGAGCTTCACTTGGTAAAAGTCCCTTGGATTTTTTTCTGGTTTCTTTCTTCTGCAGAGGAAGTGTAAATAAAGGATATGATGCTCTGCATCATTGGCATTTATTAAATTAAGCTGTAATCAGGACAATATGTCTTAACCATAATATTAGTGTGGCCAAACCAGTAAATGCTATCATGTTTAAAGCCTAACACCTGTTTTGTATTAGCATCTGGATAGATATTTCATTTTTCATTTTAATAGAATATTATTTGATGAAATCCATAGCTTAGTTGTAATTTTTATCTCCTGGCCCCACATAAGTCCCAGGATATGATTCAAAAAGCCTGTTCTCAGATCTTAAATAAATTTCTCCTAAATTTTGCTTGTCTGTTATGACAGAATATTTGGAATATAGGGAAATTAATAAAAATACTGAAGCTTTTGACATCAAGCAGCTTTTTACCTTTGATTTCCAGCAAGCAGTTCCTCCCCAGTTCAAAATAAGAGTGTGACTCTGTCCTTTCTTGGCTCCTGCTGCCCTCTTTCATCCTGTCATTCCTGAGAATCTGCAGCAGGAATGGCAATCTTCACACAGCTTGAAGGCAAAAGAGAAAGGGAATGTGTCTGGAGCAAGCAGAGGCACAGAGCTGTGAGATGGTGAGGAGGAGCAGAAGCCAGGTTGGGCAGTGCAGCAGCCTTCTCTGTTGCCTGGTCCTTTCCTCAGCTGTGCTCTGGCAGGGCATGTGAGCCAGCCCAGCCAGGAGAAAACACCCTGTCTAGTGTGAAGCCAGTGATGGAGTCAGTTGGAGTTTGGATGTGTACTTGGATGATTTGTTCTAAGCACTTTCCATGCCACTTGGTAGTTCTGGAGCCATTCTCAAATGTTTAAAAATACAATGCTGCCTCTGGTTCCTTCCTTCTCTCCCTCCTTGCATTTCCTGTCTCCAAGAAAATGCTCTGATGCATGTGTTTGGTTTTCTGGATCTGTTATGCTGAGATATTGGAAGAATGAGAGTGAGGAGTCTTCCTCTCTGATCACACTTTTGTCTAGCAAGCTTTCTGTGCCCTAAGGCCAGCTCCAGTAAAAGCTAAACTACTTCTATTTTTAACACCATTTGGACTAGAAGAAAACCAGGCAGATTATACACAGTTGTCAGAGTTTCTGTCAGCAGATGAAAGCAAGATCACTCTGTTGGCTTCTGGCAAGTACTACTGATCCTGTTCTGCTTCTGTTTTCCTGGTGTATCCTGCCCCAATGGTCAGACCTCACAAGATTCCCACCTCCCACCACGGGTATGCCCTGGGATGAGTTGTGCCATGGAGATTACAGAACAGGAGGGACTTGGCTTGTTCATGAGCCCAAGCCAAATAATTTCCTGCAGCTGGATGGTGTTCCCAGCGTTTTCTGTATCTTGTCAGTACCAAGGAGAAGACACATGTGCTGCAAATGCATAAGGAGTGATCCTGCCAAAAGTGGAAGAGGACTATGGAGACAAAGCAGATACCCAAGTCTTATGCTTAGGCTGTCCTAACGTTAACTGTAACAACAGGCTAGGTCTTTCCACCACTCTGCTCAGCCTGACTTGCTATCTTGCCTTGAAGGATGACACAAGTGAATAAATTCAATGAGCTTTATGCAGGAGCTCTGTGAAGATCTCAGTGTAAGTCCTACCAGCCATAGGTTTGGGCAGGATTGTTCTAAACGTCCTGGAAGAAATTAGAATGAACCCAAACTCTAATGGGTTGTCACATTTGATATACAGATTGTCCAAACACTGCTTGCTTTCAGTGTGTCACAAATCATGCGAGACTGAGGAATAAACAACAGATGCTGGAAATGAAAGATTTCTCTTCGGCAGTCTGTTGCCTGCAGCCGTCTGCGGCTGCTCCTGAGTCACGTTCAGCTGAGAGCAGGGCTGCACCCCAGCACCAACTGCGAGTGTGGAGCAGAGACCTCTCTAGCCAAATCACTCAAGAGCTCCTGTTTCGCAATGACAATACAGCAGTGGTTTATTTGAAGGCTGAGCCAACTTTGTATCAAAGCCAAATATTTCTGGCTTGGCACCACGAGCTAGTGCCAGAGCCAAGCAGCTGGGGCAGACTACATGCATTTAAAAGAACAAAACCAGAGAAACTCTTAAGTTATCTCCTGTATGAGGTCAATCAGAGTGGCAGAATGCAGTGCCAGGTTTTACATCAGGCTTTCTCTGGTCTGTCCCTGCACACCTACAGACCCAGCTCCCAGGCTAAGGCTTGGTTCTCCTCTGATTTCCTGTGACTCCTAGCTTTCTTTGTGCAGGCTACTAATTGCAGGAATTCCCCCCCCCCCCCCCTGCAAAGCATCAATATCTTGCTCCTCTATCTACCTTTTTTCTTTTGGGTCCAGGACATGTTCTCTGCAATCCACACCATGACAAGGGAAAGCACTTTAGAATTTTCTGTGTGGACTTACCTGAAGCTGTGTCTAGCTGAGAGCTAAGGAGGTGACTTTTCCCATTGCACAAAGCAACAGCAATGACTTTTCATCCTCAGGATTTCAGTCCTATTCTGAGAGTCAACAATCTGCTACTGGTTCACCTGCTCCATTGAATGATGGCTCACAGGAATCATTATGAAAGAGGATAATTAATAATTATGATGGCTGTGGTTGCCTCAGATGACTGCAGTGGAGAGGTTATGTTCTCTGAGCTCGAGGTAGCTTGCTGCTGCTGGTCTTCTGCATCTAGCATGTGGAGAACTGTTCTCCCCTAAGAACTCAACACACTATAAGAGCAGGCAGAACACTAATAGGAATATTCACAAGTAGGGCAGTTGTTTGTAGATGTCTGTGCTGGTTTACCCATCTCCCAGAGCTTGCCTTTCCTGCTGTTGGGATGGCTCAGCTCTGTGGAGCGCATGCTGAGATGTTGTGTTATATGTGTCTATATACTGAGGCAACAACTCAACCAAATTTGTGTCATCACCTGAGTGACATTGTAAGAGGACATTTTCCATTCTAGAGCCACTTACTTTGGACTTCTGTGATCCTTCATTCACTTGCTAGTTTTTTGTGGTATCCATTTGTTGTTGGGCCATGATTAGGACAGAGCTGTTGGGAAAGTCCTGTCTTCCCAGTCACATCCAAGATGCTCAAGTCATCTTGTAAGACACCTGCCCTATTGATGAGTTCAGGGTTTCTTAGAAGCATTTACATTTGAGTGGCACTGAAAAGGTTTGTTCAGGGTGTAATTATTACTTATTCAACCCCTTTTCCTTGAACTCAGATGTGTTCAGATGCTCTTTCCCCCTGGGTCCCAGAAATGCTTCAGATCTCTCTATCTGAACCACAGACTGAGAAGTAATTATACTGGATCACAAGACATTATGAACTCAGTGCACATTCTTGTCTAATTAACAATTTTACTCATGGTCTGAAATCCACGTGTGTTCCTAACACACCATAAATGAGAAATCTGGAAACTCATTTTCACACCACTTTCCATTCTGCAAGTAGCAGGAGCTGTACCGTAGCTTTTCAGTAAATTAATTGGTAAATTGTTTTCTCTTTCATCTTTACTGCTCTAACAAAAAACATGTTAGCTTTAGGTCCCCATTGTATTTGTTTCTCTGTTTACTTGTTTGTGCTTCTACCTCTTAGCTTCAATCAAGGAAATAACACAGGTAAAACATATTTGACTTGCAAACATCTGTGTGAATAAAAGGCAAAGCCTGTCTGCTGAAATAAATCTTAGAGGGGTGCTGTTGGTGAGGTGAATTGTCATGCCCAGTGGTCATTTATACTGCCTTGCTTCAGCACTTGTGACTTCTGAAACTGCCCTCCATTTGGGGCAAAATATCTTGGGGAAGTGCTCAGCTGCCAGCTCATTCCTTGCCCTAAATTCAAGAGGGAATTGCAGTGCGACCCAGTTAAAAGTAATTACCTCTAACCCGCTTCTGTGCTCTGAATTGCCTGTGAGATTCACAGCCCTTGAAATGAGGAATCTGAGACCTTAGCATAAAATGTTTGTTCAAGGCTCTTCATAAATGAGGGAATGTGATTGAATTGGAGCCCTGGTAAAGGTGGGCTGATTTTGGTGGTGCTGCCTTAATTTTGCTTTAGATGAAGTCCTTCCTCGGTACTGCTGCTGAAATGCTGATGTCCACTTGCAGCACAGACAGATGCTGAATGGGTGACTTGGTCTCAGTTTTGCTAGTGACCAACTTTGGGCTTTTAACCATTTCTACAAAGATTGTATGCAGGCAAGGAGGGAAAACAGTGATTGAAGGCATTATCTCTGCATGGGAGAGCGAGCTAAGGCAGCTTGACTCCTGCCTCTCTCACACAGGTTTTTCTTGCTCAGACATCAGGTAACCAGGGAAGGGCAGTAAAACCTGTGTATTGGTTCTTGTTTAATCTTCCCAGAGACTCAAAATATATAGCTAACAGAATCAGTACAATAATAAGCCTTCCTCTCTTCACTCCCCCCCACTTATGGTGGG